>WSUE01000024.1:106667-220863 GCA_019633535.1 Tulasnella sp. JGI-2019a
CGCGCCGCGGCCCCCTTCCGGGGCCCCCCCGGCCCGGCGCGCCCCCCCCCCCCCCCCGCCCCCGCCCCCCGCCCCCCCCCCCCCCCCCCCCCCCCCCCCCCCGACAGAGATATTTACTCACCATACATTTAGCCAGCCCCTTGCTCTGTGTGTTGAGTCCTGGACTCACAATTGTGAGTCATGGTTCGAGGCGTAAGCGTAAGAGGGACTGAGCGCACCTTGTATGAAGAGGGTGTCCTCGCGACTACCACACGACCCGAAGTGCTTGCTCGGGCTCGGTCGGCTGCCGTCGGGTCTACGGGGCTGTGCGCGCTATGTACATCTTGCGTGCTTGTATCTGGGCCGGCTGTCAATTGCCACGAAGCCAAATTCCTAGCACCCTTGATCATTTCCTGAAGAGCCTCCGACATCCTTAGCATATCTGGCTCCTCGGATGTCTAAGGCAGAGCACAATATATCAGGTGCATGCCACGAAACTGATCGTTCTAGTAGGAAAGACGTACAGATATGACGTTGAAGCTGTCATCCAACCTCGTCGAATATGTGACAAAGGCGGATTTGATTGATCCTCGCCTCAAGGAGTTCCAATACCATTTTCTGGTTGTGAGCCACGACAAGTAGTCGTTAATATCACGTAGGACACTGGGGGTGAGACGGATAAGTCATTTGAAGAATTTCGACCTATGACCTGTCCAGACACCTGCCTAGTTAGGTTCGTGACCTGATTCCACATGTCTTCGGTGAGAGCCGCATCCGAAAGAGGTTGTTCGCTATTCATGTGTTCGGCGCGAAGCCCATTGGAAAGAAATTGCTCAATAACAGCCAGTGAAATACGAGAGACCTTGCTCGCCAGAGTTGCACACTCTGATGATCGGCGATCCTGGAAAGATAGTGAGCTGATGGCCAACATTTGGATATTGAGGAGAGATCATCATACCTGGGCTTTCCTAATTACCGAGCATACTAATGTGCTGTATGCATCAATCAGTGCCCAATTGCTGGTTTTTCCGAGCTCCCCTAGAGACGAGGAGAGCACGAGAGACGCGGACAAAAGGGCTGCACCGTTCGATGGCTTTGTTGGGACCAAGGCTCCGATACGGGGTCGCATGGGTGTTAGTTTGAGTGGCGTAAACCTGATTTCCTCTGCTTTGTTTTAATTCTCACACTGGAGAGAGAAAATGTCAAGGGTAGTAAAGAAAGGGGGAAGGAGAGGGGGATTTATAGCCCGAAATTCGGTCTCTCTCTTCAGGATCGTTACGGCAATTGATCCAGTTATGTAACGAGGCATGAACATTTTGTTGTTAAAGCCACGAGAGCAATAACGCGGGACACGCTTCTTCAATTAACCGGATGAAGCTCTATCTCGATAGTCGAAGCCACGTGCGCGTCCCCGTGCGTATAAACCCCCAATAATCAAACCACCATCGCCATCAGCTTTTGTGCTCGGAAAGGATTCCCTCTGATGATGATGGAAAGCAGAGTGGTTGATATAGTAGATCACATGGTGGGTGCAAGGCAAAGCACTATCCGACCTCGCTTCGAGACACCATTTCAAACGGAGTATTGGGTGGGGTTCTGTGAGACAAGACGAGACTTCTCCTTTCGATGCGTCAGCCTCGTGTTTAAGAGCATCTGAGCATCGAGAGACTTTAAAGGTAACCGTTGGGTCCTAGTTTGAGTAGCTAGCTATGGTGTGTTTATCTCCGTTTCTACTTTGCATTCACTAACAGACCAGGGGTCAATCACAAGCTCGAGCACACTACTGTTCACACTGCACGGGAGGGCCCAGCATGAGTCTACCACCAATCAACCCGAAGAAGTCCACAGCAGGAATATCTGTCGACCCAAAGACGCTAGACCGAGTAGTGGCGGCGAC
Source organism: Tulasnella sp. JGI-2019a (assembly GCA_019633535.1). NCBI lineage: Eukaryota > Fungi > Basidiomycota > Agaricomycetes > Cantharellales > Tulasnellaceae > Tulasnella sp. JGI-2019a. The sequence continues at coordinate 108,544 of WSUE01000024.1, forward strand.
CAAACGCGCCGATGGCACGTAAGTGAAGTCAAATCAGCCCAACCCTGCAAAACGGGAAGCTTTCACGAGATTCACCACGTTCCCTTGTTGCTCCTTTATCTATTACGAAATCTTCTTCGCTTCTTGAAACGCTCTCTGGATCTGTTCAACCACATCGGGGAATCTCAGGGTCCGGAAGGAACTAAAGATCAGGCCAGGGTTCACACCTCAAGAAGACGTTGGCATGTTCCGTGGCTCTCGTCAAGCTGCTCTTGAGGCGAGGAAGACGGGAGGACCAGGTGGTGGGAGAATAATACCTGGATGGGCTCCGCCGGAAGAGGTGAAGCCGAAGCCACCAAAGTCAAAGGGAATGTCACCAAATCCCCTTGGAGGAGGAGCGAGTAAGGGACAACAGAAGAAGAAAGATGACACAAAGAGTGGCAAGGGGAAGAAGGCGGATCCGGAACCAGTAAAGGATAGCTGGGAAGAGGATGACGAGATGGCGGATACGAGCGACGTCGTTGAGGTGAAGAGTGACGGGGAAGCGAAACCGCTCGCTAATAAACCGGAGGCTGACTCGGTGAACGTGGGACCCACAGGCGATGACCTTGAGGCCTTGAGCAAGCAGCTTGCAGATACACAAGTCTAAACACCGGGAACGTATTTTGAAGACGTCGTATCAGACACAATGCTACGGATGCCATGGATCTGCATATCGACTTGGTGTGAACGTGCGTGCAACAGCATCAGAGTTGTATTGCAGAAAATGAGCGTATATTGACATAGAGGTGCCCGAAGGGATCTCGAAAAAGAAAGCAAGGCCCGGGAACAGGTGCATTAGTGGAAGACTATGCAGGTATCGAAGCAAGCGGTTTTGGTGATTGTAGAATTCTGAACGTTTCTGGAGTATTCATGTACTTTCGACCAATGATAGGCTGAATGGGCTAAGTTATGTTATGTCCGTTCCTCCGGATGGACGGTGACCAACGTATCATCACTCTCCATTTCGCGTACGCTCGGCAGTGGCCGTTCAATCAGCACCGGTGCAGGAGCAGGGGGTGGCGGGGGTGGTGGCGGTGCGGGCTTTTTTGGCGCTAGCTCCATGCTAAAGATGACGAATATGACGAGTGTACCAATGACAAGGACGCCTCGCCTCGTATTATTCCATTTTGCCTGTTCGATGTCGGTTCTGTTGTAAAAGTAGCGGAAGTAAGGTGGCTATACGAGGTCAAAGGAAGGCGGGAAAACGTACCGTAGGTCTCCGATTCGAACGATGGTACGATGGTGCAAATCCTAATGAGCATGCGTTAATCCCTGTGGTTTTAGCGGGCCGACCCCCTCATACTTACCTCCATAGCCAATTCTGCCAGCTTAGCATCCGCCTTGGCCTCTGCTTTTCGGTTGTTCATGTCCATCTGGATGCTAGGCGAGCGAGATAAATAGGAAGGAAAATAAAAATAAAACGTAAAGCTCTAAGTGAAGTAACGGAGAAGACGCACTCGTGTTTCAAGGACGCAATATCCTCCTTCATTTTGGCATCCAATATATCGGTCTCCTTCCTCAATGCTGTCAATGCTGTCCTCAATGTCGCGGTTTCTTTTCTCGTGCGCATCGTCAGCTCTGTCCTGAGCTCTGATAGTGCGGCACGAAATAGGTAAGCTCCCTTTGACAATAATCAAGTGCATAATGCGGCAAAGAGGATGACCGGTTAGCACTCGCACGTCACGAGTAACGCATGAGTAAGCTACATACATTATCGAAGTCTTTGACCTGGACCACATCGTTATAGGTATTCCGTATCCGATCCACCAATAATCCTCTCGTAGCTTTCATCAATGACCTGGCTACCGGAGGCTCGAAGGACGTTTCCAAGGCAGTATAGAACTGATGTGTATCGAAAGGGATGACATAGGCAAATCGGTCAACCTGAGGGCCACCCTTCTGGTTAAGCGCTGAAACGGATGGGATGCCACTGGATCCTTCGGGTGTATCACTATTTGAGTTGGCGTTGTTGAATGATGGACGAGATATGGAGATGCCGAGCTCCTCGAGTTGTTGAGGTGAGACAGAATCTAATGAGGGAGATGATGAAGGCCCGGGTATGGGAGACGAATCCTCAGGGGTAGAGGAAGAAAGCGAAGGAGCGTCTAGTGGCTGGAGTGAGGCATGCGGTTCGGGTTCGGCTACGTTGGACACCAGCCTCCTTACAAGTATTGGTGAGAGTATGCGACGGGTGCTGGCACGCAGCATGCGGAATCTAGTAGGGAGGCGGGCGTTGAGTTGAAGAAAGGACGGTTCAATTGGCCAGGGGTGCGTGGTCGTCCAAGTCGGTTGCTCGCACCACAAGTCGCCGTCGTCTCCGCACCAACCATAAAAGCCACGTGTCGACACGCATTCCCCAGCCCCCAACTAACCATGTCTCAACGAACCAGTTTCTTCGCCTCATTAGGCGTCCAAAACACGGCCCCATTGAACACTACTAACAAGCCTTCTACTGATGCCACTCGTACCACTGCAAACCCCCCTTGCAATACGGCAAAACGCGACGCGTCAACTGCTTTACCTGCTGTACTCGAAGACACCACTAACACGCCTCAGAACCAAAAGCTCAACATCAGCAAGATCAAGAAAAACAAGAAGGCTTCACCAGGTGGCACCGCGAAGAACACAGTTGCTTCTACCACCTCAGCTTCTGCTCGAGAAAATCCTCAACCAATCGTTCCACCGACGCCATCCAGACAACGCTCATTTGTTACACCCGGTTCACTGCTCCAATCCTCTTCGACCGATCAAGGATTTGGCCGCACTTCTGCCACGAGAAGGAACGAAGAAAACGATCGTGACGCGATGATTGCTCGCGTTAACACTGAAGGTACTACTACTGGCACATCCCGCGACTCGTCCGTCGCGACAACTGCATACGATACTACACGTGCTTCTACCGTTGACTCCATCTCGACGGCTTCTACTTCCGATACGCGTTCATTTTTTCAACGCGCCCCTCCAACACCCAAACAGTTAGCGTCATCATCGTCCTCTCGTCGTTCTTCTGGTGCTCATGTGCAGGCTCAACAACAACCAGCTCCTGATAGATCACTTGATTCTCACTCCCATCCGCGGAGGAATAGCACGAAGTCGTCATCAAAGTCCACGGAGGTGACTTCTATCATCCTTCGACCTCCTCCTTCGACGGCGGCACAATGCAGTAAACAAACCATGCTCAGCATTGATGCTGATACGGAGCTTGCGATTCCAATGGTTCTTGCCGTTACTGATGATATCTCGCACGCACACTCGCGTCGCCGTTCTCGTGCTACGTACTCTGGATCCCCTGTTGCTGTCGATGACGAATGGGACAATGGAGGCGAGATGAGTCAAGGTCCAAGTCCAAAGAGAGCTAAAGTCGAGCGGCGAGAAGTAGTATGTCTTAACCACATTTCGCCCTCCATGCCATATCCAGTTGATTTCTGCTTTGATTTTTCGTTGAGAAGGTACTTGTTCCCGGTAGCGATTCTTATTCCCAAGAACGCGAGTACCATCGTCATCAATCTCAACCTCGGTCCTCCGATCCAGCTATCCACGATCAGAATCAACCTCACTCTTGCCCTCGTTCCAATGCCGCGGACTCGCAAGAATATCAGCATCATGACCGGCCTCAACTCCAACATCAACATCAACATCAACCTCAGCAGATGCCTGTGACTATGATGGAAGAAGTCAATGCCGATTTCGAACTATACTTGGAGCAGCAGCATGAAAAGGCCGAGACTCTGAGGGCTAAGTGGTTATCGTGCACGATGGATGAGTGGCACGAGGGTGGCAAAGGCGTGTCCATGTTTCCTAGGACGCATGTTGTCATAGTGAATTGACCAACCTAATTTTGTTAACACAGATATTGTTACTAGATTCGCTGCTTTGACAACTTTTGTGGGTAGCATCAAGACTGTAGTTTGCTTGCTCTGTCCCATCTACTGACTCCAGTATTGAACTTGTTCAGGTGGGAGACGGAATGATGTACGTCTCCTTATATTGCTGTCTCGGATTAACCCAGAGTTAGGATGATCTGATAGCCGATTACTGCTATAGCTCCAAGCAGACTAAGCTCAGTAGCATGCAACTACGCATCGACGACCACTCGAAGACTTTGGATGAGAGAGAAAAACAGCTTAATTTTGAGAAGGATATGCTCATCAAGGAGACTGGAAAGGTCGTCTCGAAGTAATGCTGAGAAAAGAAGATACGCAATGGGGTCTTGGGTCTTGGGATTTCCGCCGGCCGTTTCTTGTTGCTATACTGCTTTGTGAATGTGTCGCTTCTTTGTTGAAATAAAACTGAATGTCCTGTTTTATATTGAGTTGATCGGAGGGATGTGACTTTTCTGTGTAGTCGCCGTCTTTACACACGCATTCCCCGTCCAAAGCTCTTACCGAACCGAACGTCTTCCTTCCCCGACACATATCTCTTCCCGGTATGCCTGCATCACATCCAAGAAACATTCTGAATGGACTAACTGACCTTTCTTTTGTTTCAGAAACCTTCAGCCACAAATGCCGCTCTTTGGACTCCGTAAATGGCCAACGCCAGTCAGTATTCGAATTCTTTCCCACTGGCTCAAGCGAAGCCGCCACTCGGAATACTTGCTGTTATTTGAAGAAGCTGATTGACCTTATTTCCCTTGTATTCAGGTCATGAAGCCATTGTGGCCATTCGCGGTGGCATCGACAGTCACTTTCTACTTGGTGTCCAAGGCACAAGATGCAGCTTCGCAGTGTGAGCAGCTTTCTTAACATCACACCCATTGCTTCAAAAATCTATCAATATTCCTTTATGATGCATTGCTAAGACCATTTGTATTTGACGATATAGCCGAAGAATATCGTGCCAACCCTAAGAACCCCTACGCTCAGAAGATCGCCGCTCAGGCAGCACATCATTAGAGGACGGTCGTTCTTCAAGCATATCGTTTCGCCCAATGCTCCTATAGCGATTTAGCATTCTCGGTCCATAATTCAATCACTCCATGGTGTCTCAAGATATTCATGCGCTGAATCAGTGTGACGTACGGAAGCCCAAATCACCGCCCACTGTTCAGTTCAACACTTGCAAAGACTGATTCAAGGTCTCTACCCTTGCACTGAACGTCATACGATTCAAAATACCGTTAATGCGATGGAAGCGTGCGTTCTTCGTCGTCGATATACAAAAGCTGTCCTTCCTATCATATTTGCCATCACAGCTGCACGGAAAGGTACAGCATCCGGTGCACCAGCACCTATGGTAGTGGGCTATAGGACGGGGTCATTTCAGGCTCGTTGTTGTGGATTAAGTTATCGAAAGTTGGGCTATGGGGAGAATTGGGCCACTACTATTCGGGGCATTGGGCAGATACATGGGATCGTTAAGCGTAAAAGACTGATAGTATGAGGAACCTCCGTCAACTAGCTAGCTGGAAGACTTGTGATCGAATGAAGTTGCTGGTAACGTGAGACGTGTCAACCCTAGCTTAGATTGCATCTACGACCAATACTCACATCTCGCTATTTTACTTGCGCCCGGTTCAATGGTGAGGTTGAACAGATCAACTACAGGGATCAACTACACCTAACTCATTGCCCTGAGACTAGCCAAACCTCTCATTATACACGACCTCCGCATTCCTCATCCTAGATAGCGACGGCAATCGCGTCCTCGCCAAATACTACAACAACAAAAATAGCAGCAGCGAATCTGAGACAGGTTGCAAGCCATTAACGACCTTGAAGGACCAAAGAGCGTACGAGAAGGCCCTATGGGAGAAAACGAAGAAAGCTGGAGGTGAGTGTAACAGCCGCCAGTGCTCTCTAGTGCCCCTCAAATTCCTAACTAACATGAGGACCTCTACTTGTTTGCTGCTATGAACGGACCGTAAAGGCGATATCATCTTGTACGACACGTATCTCGCAGTCTACCGACACTCCCTCGACCTCATATTCTATATCCTCGGCCCACCAATGGAGAACGAGCTGATGCTGAACGCGGCGCTCGTCGCGTACTTTGATGCACTATCGATCTTGCTGCGAAATCAGGTGGAGAAGCGATCGGTACTGGATAATCTCGACATCGTCTTGCTATGTCTTGACGAGACAATTGATGATGGGTGAGTAGCATGTATACCCCAGATGACTAGATTATATTCTTATCATGGATCCTTTACTTGTTTTAGTATCATCGTGGAGACAGACTCGACTGCCATCGCCTCTCGCGTAAGCCGGCCCCGGGCAGACACGACGGATATCGTGATCAACGAGGAGACGATCATGAACGCATATCAGAATGTTAAGGCTAGGGTTCAGCAACGCATATTCTAAATGATGACAAGACACGAATATTAACATCATGTACCAGCGCTGAGTGGTTAACTCTCTCCCATTCTCGAATCTCAGCTCATCTTGGCAATAAAAGTCCGTGGTCCGGTGTCCCGATTGTTGCCTAGTTCGACATGCTATGCCACGGCACCGACGTGTTATGACGCGCTTTGCCTTGCCTAGGCTCCTAGTTGACGGTGAAGCTTACCAGGAATTCTCGAACTGGGGCCAATTGCGCCGCTCACATTATTGGTGATGGCGTCCAACATATCTGACCTTGTTGCCAACTATGACCCAAGTGCATGAACGTGGACACGTGTTAAGTCGTGAATAGTGGGATCCCTGATACCTCGACACATCTGGATCTGCAGAGGGCCTATCTGTCATATCAATACTAGTCATATTTCAATATCTAATTGTATACCCTCCTTGATTACCCGATTCACAGGAGGACCAGTTGAAAGACTGGGATTCGGAATTTACAAAGTAGGGGGAAGCGAATAACAGGATTGACGGAACGGAACAAGGAAGCGGGGGGAATGTGCAAGAGTGCAAGGGAAGGCATGGGGGCATACATAGGAGAACCAAAGCGGATAATGGAGAGAAAGAAGCAGAAAAACAGAACATGGAAGCAAAAGGAGTATGTTGAAGCGCAAAGGAATGTGAGGAAAGGCTGAGTGAACAACGTCGCGTGCTTATTTTCTCGCCCGGCGTTTGGCATCGTCCGCTTTTCTTCCTTCTGCCTCTTCGCTCCCTTCCAGTTCGGCTAGCGTCCCCGCCCGTGTATGGGGCGTCCATGGTGGAGCCGGAAGACCGAGTGTGCACGGACTGGTGCATGTAGACATTGCGTGGTCTAATCTGGATCCAATTCGTTCTTCCTGCAACATAAATCAGATGAAGAAGTTGATAAGAGGCATGCTTTAGAAAAGGAGGTACCTCGTGATTGGAAGCGAGAACGTCTCCATTTGTTGAACGATCCCAATCCGCGGTCGTCTCCGGCTTCACGCCGTCGGCACTCCATGATGGAGAAGACAAATAGCCTCCAATCCGAGCTCAGCCCTTCCTGACCACTTCACAATACGTGCTTCTGCGAGGACGATATGTCCAACTCTGAAGGCGCTGAGAGGGATCTTCCGCACGTTGTCGTGTGCCTGGTGCCCCGCTCGTGCGTCATAGCAGTTATCAAAATGGCCATTATTATCAGCACCCAGATACCCTCCGGAGACAGAGATTGTAAATCGGATATAATGGCGCGTTTTATTCTTATAAGGCTTTGAGTGATGGCCGAGGATGGAGTCTAGGGCCTTCAGGTCTTGAGGGACGAGCGGATCAAGGAGGAAAGGGAAATGCTCGGGCCGGATGCGTCCCACCATGTATACTAAGATGGGTTTGTCGGTGAGGGCCTGGGCGATGTAGGATTGATTCCGAGTTGTGCCCCATGTAACCGAAGATGGGATCTCGGCGATGGCGTAGATAGCGGCGGCGTCGTCATAAAAAGTGTGCAGTTTTTGGATCAGCAGCACAGTGCGCACGCTGACTTTCCAGTTCTTGGCGATTATTTGATCATATGTAGAAATTTCTGTCTGTGTAGTCGGACGTATTGAAGTGCCCTGATCTGTGCGAGACCAGTCTGTTGTAAGCACGCATGTGATTATTACATCTCAGTGCCCTGATATGCATAAACGTACATCTCATTGTTCTCACTATATTGGCGGCACTGGGACGCCGGCCTGGATCGGCATCCCAACAACACGCTGCGTAATCCCACAGATCGGTGAAATCCTTCCCTTCGCGAGTAAGTGGTGTCTTCGAGGGGCGTTCACCGCTGAAGACGGCCCGAGCAACACCAAAGCTGTTATTGATATTTGAATATGGGAGTTTGCCGGTTAAGATCTTGAAGTTGCAAAATTATTTAGATGGCTCAGACCATGTTCCAGCCAACGCACCTCCACAATCGTCATTCCGAAAGCATACATGTCAGTGCTGTTAGTCCTAGGACCATCATTCTCCAGCTCTGGGCTCATCCATCGCAAGGATCCAGCTCCCTTCATTCCCGTGGATGTGTCTCCATCAGGAATCTTGGTCATGCCAAAGTCGCATAGCACTGGCTGAACATCGGCATTTAGAAGCACATTGGCGGCCCTTAGGTCTCCATGCACGATCCTATTCGCATGTAAGTACTCCAAGCCGGATGCTATTCCAAGCACCTAGAGGGATCTCTGTGAGTCCAATCTATCAATGAGTCGATTCGCATTTGGACTCACGATCTTGTGTTCGTCGAATCTCTCGAAGGAACCACGCTTGATATGGCCAGAGCGTTGATGTTCTGGCAGTAGAAGGAAGCATAACCGATCCGAAACAAACCAGGAGAGGTCTCCTAGGTCATACCAACGAGAGACCAGGTAGTTGTCGCCCTCGATGTTTACCATCCCGAGGAAGCGTAGGATGTTCACATGATCTAGTTTTGCCCAGATCTGGCCTTCCCTAGCAAACCTCTAAGCTGGCGGTCAGAAGGTGGGGGAAAGAGAAACGATGGTTGTGTAGCTGACTCGTTTTGTATTTGCGACTTCTGTGGGATCATGGATCGGGAACCTGGCACGTTTGAGAGCAACAAGCTGTTTGTTCGGGAGGTAGATCCCTTGATAAAGGTCGCAATATCCGCCGTGACCAACTGGTCTGTGATGTTCTGGTATGCTGATAAGATGGGAGTCCGTTAACGATAGAGGCGGTATATCAGCAGGGGCGAGGCCATTATCTTATGGTATTGTGGCCATCAGTTAAGGGATTTCATGAGATCTCCCTGTCCTCGTACCATTTGAAGCTTGAATCCTTCGCTCCATCTAGATATGTGCTGGGTGAACGGAGGCCCGAATATATCTCGTGGTACTGAAGATTGGCGTATTGGGGGCACCATGGGAAATGAAACGGAAGCAATTGATTGTACAGATCGGCAACACGTGCCTCACCAGTTTACGGTAGGTTTGAGATCGCCAAAGAGCACGTAGACGGTGGTTCTTCATAGCAAACGATGTTCGTGGTCGATAGCCTTGAGGCTGGCTTTGTTTTGAACGATACACAGGAATGGAGCAACATGTGTCGCCTGCGACATGACAAATGGTGGATATTAAACTGCGAGCATTAGCCAACAAAATCCTCATTCCTGAGGAGTATGTTATTCTCGGCAGCCTGGAGCTGCGATGTTCTCGAATATCGCACTCATATCGCGCCGCCTTCCTAAGCATCTTCATATGTACGTCCCCTCCCAGGCGTAACCGACGTAAGCTGCCGACCACCATGAATAATTAGTAAAGCTCCAAGAAATGCATAAATCATACTATTGTTCCTATACCAATACGAAGCTTGCTATATTACCATCCTACAACTGAAAGGCCCTAGGCAGGTGCCAACGCAAGCCCAGTGATCAAGCACTGTTTGAACCAAATTACACCGCCAATCTCCTTCGCCCCAGAAGCCTTGAGATCTTTCCTCATCCCTGTTAGATGATCGTCCGTTACAACTATATAGTCGTAGGCGGCTATAACGTTCGATGCGTTCTTGACGGCCGTCACGACCTCGACGGACTCGGCACCCATGGCAACCATCATCTGAGGATATCGCTGGGTCGCTTGAGGATCGCCACTCTGAAATCAATGAAGAGTGAGGTATTCGTGAGTAACGTGTAAGACCGACCTGTGGAAAGAAAGGAAGAAGCGCACCTTTCTCCTCACGCTAGGGAAGATACAAAGAACCCGAAGATCCCACCATGGGCGTCGCACTATCTGACTTCGGAAGACATCATGCAGTAGTTCCTCATCGGTAGACCAAGCCTGGTCGAAGAGCTGGGAGACCTCAGCGCCGAGATACTCAGACCTCCCAGCGGCTAGTAAGTATGACCGCCAACTGAAGTCCAACTGATATGAATGAAATTAAGGTCAATATGACAATGGTAGACCGAGGATACAACGCTTAGGCTCACCCCTGCAGCACAGTCCCTGATCCAAGCCGAGGCCACGCAAGGCACGCCCAACGCAAGCGCCATCAGATATTTGGCGGTCTGTGTGGGCTGATCTGCTAGCAACAACACTGTGTTCACACCTCGCCTTGGACCAATCCACCTCACATCTTTCCGCCCGGTAACACCATCCTTCCCCTGAATCGAATACAGCGAGTCCCAGTTATCATACACCGTTCCACCACCTTGGATGATGTCGTGGCAGAGGCGCTCTTTGTCCCGATCCGTTGACCCGTCGCTCTTCCCGCTTGGATGCATGGTGATGACGAAAGCGATCGACGAAAACACACCTCCTTTTCCATCACCACCGACGGCGCCATGACCAGAATGTCGGCGACTGGCTGATCGAGGTACCACAGCCACAGAAGGGCCTCGGGTCGATGATCGCCGACGGGCAGCGGAACGGGTCGGATTGGTTGATGGCTTTGGTGATGCTATATCTTCCGGTTCATCCACAGGCTCCTCGACGCCTGTCGAGCCCTCCGAGTTAATCTCTACGTTGTCGATACCCATCGCCCTATCGTCCCACTGGCGGTTGATCTCTTTCTCGGGGATCCTTAGCTTCTTCCCCTCGCATAGAATCTGCTCCTCATCCCCATCCTTATCCTTCATAGCAATCTCCACAGCCCATCCATCCCTGGCCGTCCATTCACTCACGTCCCGCACAACACCAGTTTCTCGCCACCTATCGACGATCTGAACCACATCCCCAACTTGTAGCATCCCAAGCCTGATCTTCGACACGTCCACGTCCGCTTGCGTGTCATCGTCGAACCGCACCGTGAACTTGTTTGACATCCTCTCCGATCGCGCAATGACTATGCCAGGATAGTAGAATTTGTTTTTCGTCCACCTGGCGAAAACACGAGACGCCGGGAAATCGGCGAAGTCCCGTTGTATCGACGAGACCTTGCGTTTCTTAACAATGTGCTTCGTGGGTGCAGACAACTTGGTCGAGTCGGGCGGTCTTGTGGACAACGATCGCGCACGCTTGCCAGTGGCCTTGGCCTTGACAGGCGACTTCGGATCCACCTCACTAATAGTGACCGCGCCGCTTTGGTTGACCTCAATCTCCGCCTCTTCCTCCGAAGTGGCCTCATCCTTCTCCTCCTGCCTCCTTCGCTTTCTCGCGCTGTCGCGCTCGAGCTTCGCATGTGATGTATACTGTCTCGGCGACTTGCCAGTGCTCGTGGGGGCACCTCGGCGCGTAGGTGACCTGGGAGATCTTGGAGGGTTCGTGACAGTGCGGCGCTGAGCGAGAGGAACGGCGGGAGACGATTTCTGATCGGACAGTTTCTTACGCGCCACGACTTGGGCTTGCTGTGTCGCAATGGTGAAGTCAATCTCCAGCGGCAGCTCCACTTCCTCGGCATCTTCCTCTAGCTCTTGAAACCTTCGTTTCGTGGATGGTGGTTGTTGATTATGACTGGTTGGGGCTTGGATCACTGCATGACGTTTCCCAGGGGCGACATCCACTGCCTTGCCCTTGCCCTTGAGATCACGCCGTGGCGAGGAAGATGAGACGATGGGATCGTCCGGGGTAGCAGAAACAATCTCGTTTACATCTACATCCATGATCGTCGTTTCGTTCGCTGGTTGTGCATAGCTGGGTGGTTTAGCTCGAGCGGGAGGGAAGATCTTTGGTCCTGAAGTCATACGTTGATGTTGACCAGGGGGGCCTGCAGGTTTGCGCGCGATCCTTTCGAGGAAGGGCGGCGCTGCAGCCAATGGAAGGACTTTAGGCCTGCCAGCACCACTAGGCCCAGGCACGCTTGTCCTAACAGCAGCACCGGGGCCAGCCCCGAAGTCCAACCTCCTTCCTAACCTAGCTGCAGGACCACCTCGATCTGCTACAATCGTCCGAGGCGGGGGAAGCCGTGGCGCCTCGGCCGGAACATACAGCTCTGGAACACCTGTCGTTGCGGCACTCCCTCTCGCCAACCCGGTGAATCGAGCTTTTGCAGCAATGACCGCTGGGTGCTGACTGTCCGTGATCTCACTCGGCTGCGTCGGCGTCAATTCAAAGCCATCGTTTCCATGCCCACGATTCGAGATAGGGTTTGGTGGTGTCAATGGTTTGAAGATGTCCTCCATGGGAATGCTCTGATGGTCACCGGATGAGTTGGTCACGTACGAGATTGGACTCGGGGAGCGGAGTCGTCGAGGCACGGGCATAGGCTGGGCGGCAGGTGGTATCGGATTTGACGTCGCGGATGACGCCTTTGACTTTTGGGAATCCGTGAGTTGGAGAGGCGCGTCCAAGTCGAACCCAGTGGTCCGTCGCGATCCGGTAGGGGGCGGTCGACTCGGTTGGCCAAGACCAGAACCACCTCCAACAGATCCGGATGAGTTCGTTGGAGTATGCACGACCAGGACATTCTCAGCCTCTGGGTGTTGCCGGTGGTGGCGAGATCGAGAGTGACTCTTGTGTGCTGGTGGAGGAGGCGATCCAACAGACATCTGAGACATCTGAGAGTGCAGGCTTTCCTCTTCTGAACCGGCGTCATCGCCTCTCTGTCCCTTCTGTCCGTCTTTCCTTCCCCTCCCTTTGTTTCCTCCAGATGTATGAGGTTGAAAAGGTGGCCGCCGTCCCGCAGAGATTGGCACGCGACTCGATGGCCCTGCATCAAACACATTGTGTCCATCGTTCTGTACATTGTTTCTTTCACGCAACGCGTGGCGACTGATTGGTCGTCCCCGATGTTGCTGTTGTTGAGGCGCTGGGGAGTGCATAGGTGATGCAAGACCGTACAACGGCCTCTGCGCTTTCGGTGATTTGTCCGATGACGCCTGTCCTACTGGTGAAGTCTTTGGTGTCATTGGACCACGTCGACGAGGTGAAGGAGTTCGTACTACGCGATTTTGAAGTAAACGACGGGCGGGGGCTGAATAAAATGCCAACGCCTGTCAGTAACATGGCGTCAAATGAAATGAAATAAAAAACCACATGGGCGTACCTGCGTCCGCCCCATTGTCTGTCTCGAACCCGATGACCCCCGCCAGCCTGCCAACGCTAACGTTGAGGACTTCTGCATCCGTGCTTCGTAACCATCTCTCTCGCTCCTCCGCTGCAGTTGGGCGCGTGAAAGAATCGTCGGATGGAAGATCGACTGGACGCCCAACAGTAGCCGTTGTTGGGCGTAACGCTGTCGTTGGCGTAGTAGGAGCGCGTCGAGGTGGGCTGCGCTGACCGTTCCGTGGTGGGGTCGGCCGCATTGCAACTGCATAGCGACGTGAGGAAGAAGTTCCCGCGTGGGTGTTATCGCGTGGAGGCATGTCGAGTTCGTCTGGCGATTGCAATCTAGGCTCTATAGGATTGAGTAGATCCTCGAGTTGAGTAGCTTCTAGGATGAAGTGTTGCTGGGGTGCTGTAGTAGCGGTTTGATGCCCAAGAAAACGGTCGTAGACGGCCGGTGCAGCAGCTGTTGCCTCGACGTGTTGTGCAGGTGACGCGGGCGCGTTTCCAGGTGTATTGGGGTTAATGCTCCTATTGAGAGGCTTCAGGCGCGGTTGCGGTCGATTAGGAGCGGCTTTTGAAGTTTTGACTAGTGGGACGGGGATAGGAGCGCTCAGTTCTGGTGCTGCCCGTGCTGGTGCCGATGGTGATAACCGTTCTCCAAGATAATTTCCGGTGGTATATAAGGCGCGGTCGGGGGTATCGGACGGTACCGGGCTGTGGTCAACGGTGGAAGTAGCGAGAGCACGACGAGTAGCGGGCAAAATAGCGGTGGAGTAGAGACGGGCTGACTCTTGCACCAATAGAGGCTCGCAAGAAGAGGGATCGTTCTCCTTCTGCGAACTGCTATTTTGGTTGTTGTGGGAGGAAAAAGAAGGCGGGCGCGTGGGTGGTGCATTTTCGTTATCATTCTACGTAATTGGGTAAGCAAAAAATGAGTCAGTTCGGCGCGTCCCTGTAATGCGTCACATGTTGGTCTCGTCACCTGATGTGCAGGGCACGTGCTCTCCCGCAAAGCAAAAACCGCTTGTCTGGATGAGAGCACCGCTGATGATGGTTGTGGGTTCGCATCGGTGGCCGAGTCCGAAAACAAAGGCTGAACTGACGCGAATGGTCGGTTCCGGCGTGGAGAAGAGCGACAGGCACTCTGACTCTCTTGGCCACGAGAGAGGTCAGCACTGAAGGGTGTTTCCGCGTATAGCATGCTCTCCTCCAACTCTATCCCCGACACTCTGGTATCAGGGCCTGAGGGGTCGGGCTGCGACGGGGATTTCGAGGTGGCGGATTGTTTGGGTTGAGATGGCTGCTGTGTTTGCGGCTGCTGTATTAGGCCGCAGATGAGTGACATCTGAACGCACGATTCCTCATCGAGATTAACGTTGCTTAGCAAAGGACTCATCAATATTGTTCTCATGGATCTGTCTGGACTCGAGGAAGACATACCTGAGGTCTGAGCACGGTGTCGCTTGAACGAGAACTTCCGACGCCACCACGCTCACTCCTTCCAACGACGAAGACGCCCGCGAGGCCAATCCTGACGCGTTTGCCTCTTCAAAGAGCATGATCCAGAGCGAGATCTTCCAAAAGACGCGTCCCAGCCGGTGGTGTAGTCTGCGTCGAGCGCGGATATATCGATTACAACTAGACCCTTTTTACTCATTTGTGCGTGTTTTGGTCTTGTTTTGGCTCTCATTTTGGCGCTCATCATCATCGTTAGCGCTAGTGCAGCTTCCGCCTTTGATTAGTATCTGTCACCTGTAGTCTTGTGGATAATACTCCAGGTTGCTGTCTCTCCTACAAAATAGCTGCTAACGAATGATCAGGGCCTCGGCGATGATGGGGCAACCGCAACCAATTCTTTGGTAACCTGGTCGTCGGTAGACACGGCATCCCCCTTCCTTCCTTCGATGCCTAGGAGTCTCCCTCCCAACCTTGGCGACGATCGCAATGGAAGAAAACTACCCGCATGTGTGCCTGCCGACGGATTCTCTCGAGTATAAGAAGGCGCGCAGTTGGATGATAATACACTTCCCTCTCTCAAACGCATCGTCTCTCACGTTCCTTTCCCAACCCTTCCGTTCATTTTGCTCGCTGGTCGAGGTGAGTGGTGTTAATGAGAGGCGAATGATTATGACCTGTAGACTCAATCCTACTTTCTACAGGCTCCCATTCCTTTTTGATTTATTACTTGAGCGACTTGAGGTCCTCCCCATCACACCATTGATTGGTCCTTCTTCCTACCGCCATCTACCTTTTCCTTCATTCCACTCAGTCGCTCTTGGTCGACTTTTCTCTTCAAAAACTTCAACAAACTTCACTACTTCTTGAGAACTGAAAATCTATGGGTGCATTCATCTGGAACCAGTGGGCTCGCTTTGTTTCCATCTCAGCAAGCATCTGTGAGTTCTCGAAGACGCTCCCAAGTTACACTACTCTTCCCCGCCTAACAAACACCGTCCCTGTAGACATCATCTGGGCAGGAATCTGGGGCATCTTTTACCGCAAGTTCTTCTGGGACTTCGTCGGTGGAGTTCGTATGGACACAGCCACTCAAAAGGGTATCATGTCAGTCAAAGTCTTTTATTGTATTACCCCTTCAAGCTTCGCTCATGCCTGTATATGGGTATAGACCAGGCAAAAACTCGGCCCCATTCCTCGCCATCATCGTCGCCGTCCCCCTTATTCAAATTCTTGCCATGGTCCTTGGAAGCATCAACCTCATGGTCGAATATCCCGTCCCATTTATAAAGAAGACGCCCTTGTATAGGGGTTGGATCTTCCGCATCATATTACTTACGTTTCAGTCGTTCGTAGGCATCCTGTTCTATCAGGTTAGTTCGCCTGGTTTATTGCTCTGTGATGGGATGTACAGTGTTACTAACACGGATATTTTGCATTGCAGGGTACTAACGGCGCCATATGGTCAGCCATAGCTGCTTTGGCATACGTGAGAGCGCAAATGAAGGGCGAGACGATCGAGGAAGCGAAGGACAATAGGGGCAAAGCTGGCGTTGCATAGATGATGTGGATTCACCACCGGAAGTTGGAACAATTCTGCTCTATTTAAAAGGATGGACACTTTTTCTTCAGCTCTTCGTTCGTTTGTATTACTATGTGATTTCTTCTTCGTCTTTACGCTCCCCCAATCAATGTTATATTGCACCCCCATCCTCTCGTCTATTCCTAGATGTATATGCATATCAAGCTTCTTTCGTGATGCGATCCGGATTCCGCCTTCGGAAGGAATAAGTGATATACAGTACTCAATATTAAAGAAGGGTGGATGGTGGAAATGGAGACCGCCGTTTCGTAGCTTCCCACGTTAGCCTTTATTTGAAGTTCCTGCTCCATGGCTCTGCTTCCAAGTTCTCCTACGGCAACTGCGATACACAATACGATTTCCTGGATGATGCCGTATGACAAAGACTTCGACCACACTGTGTCCTGGCCAATCGTTATCGCTGTTCTGCTTCCCAAAGCGTGTTCCTTTGACCCGTTCTTCGCTCCAGAACGGGGCCACATCTCTGTGCTCAACGTTGAAACACGCGTGCGCATGCTTGTGGTGGGATGTTCCATCAGGCATGCAATGTACGATAATCCACCTTGTCGTTCAGTATGCATGCAGCACAGCTCGTATGGAACCAGTTGCTGATACGTTATCTGTGATCCAATGGCCGATATCACGGCCCTTACCCATCTGAATATGAACTTTCAGCCGCCCCGGAGCGTCTGATCCGGCCGCAGCCGTAGACCAGTTATTTCCCCAGGAGTGAACCCCGAGGCCTTTCACAAGACTGCCTGCGAATGGGTTCCAGGAATCTGCCACTATGTTCTGAAGAAGTGTGCGTCGCTTTATCTAATACTCCAGTCGGGAAGCTTATAGCGACTGTCTCTTGTATTTTTTGCTCTGTTTCTTCAGTCTCTGCTTCAGTCAAGTACGTTCATACCTCCTACTAGTTGCTACTGTTACTCACAATGTTTTTGTCTTTGAGAGGCTTTCCCTTTCACTTACTATTCAGATAGTATTTAACTGGTCGAGGTCCGCATCCATCCGCTCCTTCCTTTCCCGCTCGGCACCCATCGTTTACGCCTCAGTCGTTCATTTTGGTCCTCTCTGAAGGCCCACCGCCAAGCAAAAGATATTCTCAGACATTGATCATGGGAGCTTTCATCTGGCATCAATGGGGTCGACTCGTATCCATGACTGCAAGCGTCTGTGAGTTCAGCTCTCTTATGATAACACCGCCCTCATCCTCTAAACTCCAATTTTGCTTGGATAGACCTAATTTGGGCCGCGATTTGGGGTATACTTTACCGCAAGTTCTTTTGGGACTTTGTCGGAGGAGTACTCGAGGACACCCCCACTCAGAAGGGCATAACGTCAGTCCGACTTACCTTCAATTCACCTTCTTCATTCATTACTGACTGTCTACATTCCCTCCTGGGATCAAATCGCCCAGTCCTGGAAAGAACTCTGCACCATTCCTGACGATAATCATCACGATACCGCTCGTCCAGATACTGTCTATCGTGTTCGGGTGCACCAACCTATTGGTCGAGCTCCCGGGACCATTTGTCAAGCGGACTCGTATTCATAGGAGTTGGATTCTGCGTATCGTTTTGTTGATCTTGCAGTCATTTTTTGGCATCCTGTTCTATCAGGTCCGTTCGCAAGACATGCCAGAGTCCATACGCCGCAATCCCTGACCCATGTGTCCACTCGAATATCCAGGGCACTAATGCCACCGCTATTTCGCTCATCGCAATCTTCGCATTTATGATGGCTTGGATGAAAGGCGAGAGAATCGAAAGAGCCGAGGAGAACAGGGATGGCGATGATACCGTTTGATCACTGTAACAATAAGACATCCGACGCGCAACGTTCGGCTTCTTTGTTCTCTATTATGTACCCTAAAGTCCTTGGGGCCCACTCTTTGATGACGCTTGCCCTTCAAAGTCATGTGACGAAAGCAACTTCATTTAATTGCAGAGGTGCAAAGCAGTACTGGAAATATACACAAGACACGAGACGATAGGGAGGGAGCTTGTAAAGGTGGACTGTTGAAAGCCGACGTCGCCACTCTCCCTCACCATTAATATTGTTTAAAGATGGCGACGAATGGGTAGTTGCACCTAAAGAAAGAAGTTCGAAGCATCAAAATTGTCGTTTTGAATGTATCGAGAAACGACTGACCACGATACGGACGACATCAGAGAAGAGAACCACGAGCTTGGAATACGGAGTCCATTCCTAACCTGAGAGGAGAATTCGAAACAGTCAGCTGGAGTAATGTCCATCCCCAATCGGACTCACGAGGAGACCATCCATCACCAGGCAGGATATAGAAGAGGCACAGAATCGCATAACCACAAATTTCGAGGATAGCCGAGGGCCGAGTAACGATCCAGAGGAGGACGCAATAGTAGAGACCCGAATTCGTAAGATGTGGTCCGTTAGACCCAGACAGAAGGCAGAGGAGGCAGGTACAGAAGAAACATTCTTGATCCAGACTTCCGAGAGAGCGTGATGAGACGCTGACCAAGGGAAAGGAGAAGATGAGATGGATGATTCTTGAGGCCCGAGTCGGGGAGCCTAAGCAGTAGAGAGTAACCAAGTTCATCGACGACTTTGTGGCTCGCTGCCTTGCGTCGATAAATATCACCAAGATGGTGTGCTGTGGCCTATATGAGTCCACCCAGACAGCGAGCCTGATATTTGTTAAGGGTAAAACCAAGGCTTGTGGATGACCTCGGTGCACGTAGCCTAGAAAACCGTCAGGATATATTCATTGCATTGTTGCGGTAATGACTTCACTCACAAGTATCTCTTGCTCTGACTCTTGTAGTCCCGGGTAACTATTGGTTTCGCGAAGGAAAGATCGTAACCCGAATCCGCCCTGGCGTTCGTCTAACCAAGAGCCAAAGTCTTTCAACTATTATCCGATTGTTTAGTAGGGCGGGTACTTACCAAGCCTCTGGGTTAGGAAGTAAGTCAAGGCCCCGTAACATATGCCAGATGCTGTGACCTCGCGTGCCCTCTGATTTCGCAGGCACGCCCCGATCACAAGCTACGAAGGGCAGTGTTTATACGATATCATCTTCGGCGAGATATCTATGGACGTACCACACGCGCCAGGATTGGTTGGCCGTTCGTCCGTCGGCGGAGGGCGGGGCGTAAGAACCCAGCCTCGTCCACTCGCCAGTCGAAAGCTAACGTTGGATGGGGCAGTGGTTTTCAGTACTTGCACATAGTGTAAAATAATCGCTCCAGCCTCACAGAACATATTGCCCACACGACAGCACTGTGATCAATTGAAGATAGTTAGTAGCAGTAACTCCGTAGATGTTTATTGCACTAACATCCCACACCATCTGCGAATACAGGGTTGTCAACCAGATAGATCAAATGTTTCAGTACATCCTTGTCGTACCGTCAAGAAACTTAATTTGGCGAGTGGGTGTAACAAGCAAGCTTCAATATCCTATAAGCGAAATACCGTTAGTCAGTCCATAACCCTCCACTCCATTATATTGAAGGCAAGTCGCCGCTCACTTCGTCGCTGATAGGGTTCTCGATGTCTGCGCCGAGGATCGCTATAACGATGATAATCAATAATCTGACCCGGTACTGAGAGAAGAATGGCTTACCGCTATCGGATCCGTCGTCTTTCTGGCCCTTTCGATGGCCACAGACTAGCGTAATCGGTGACGTTGTCAGATGGTGCAACATACACAGTATGATATTGTACTCACAAACCAAAAAGCGACGCTGATGGTCCTGTGAATCAGTTGTCAGAGCTTGCATTTCTCGCAGCTAAACCCCGGCATGGCATCAGCAACGCAAGATGGTGAGGGCATATAGGTAGTGCCGGACTGACAATGTTCTCATGGCTAGGATAGTCCAAGCTACCTGAGCTCACACCATCCTTGTCGGAAAGGATCCGAATATCCTCGTCCAGGTATCCACACTGGAGGAGGGAACGCCGCCAGCGCTGTAGATCATTGTGAGATCCATTCAACTCCATAGACTCTTCGGTTCCTGGCCATTTGCGTCCAAGATACCGCAGTCCAATCTGCCAGAAGTAGGTCAGGACATATATGATAATGGTCAAATATCTCGCTACGCACTAAGAGCGCCTTCTTGCGTGGCGACGGTGGCAATCGTAGGGGCAAAGGTTTGTTGATGAGGACGTGCCGCAAGTATGCGGGCTCTAGCAACGGATCCAAAAGCGCGAGCTGCGCTTGCCTTGTAACGTGATCTTCATCAGCGATAGCTTGATCGGGGTCAATACGTTCGGCTTACGAGAGGAGGTTGTTGGCGGCGAGAATAAGTTCCTCGCCTAGTCTCCTGAAGCTGAAACACATGGTGGACGATACGACTTTGGTGAACAGTGGGGTAGGGTGGATGATGGACAAAAAGATTTACACCGAGTGGCAGATATATATACTCAACGCCTGCTGCGAAGGTTAAGTAATGTACTTACTCCTATCTATGAGGCGGAAAGCATCCTAGAGATCACCATTCTAGGTAGGTTGATCCCATGATTAACCTGAGACTATTGTCTTAGATGCGACCACATGCTACGCAAGGAAGAAATCCGACTTATGACGACATCCAAGGTCCGAGGGAGTTAAGCGTCGCGACATGGCTGGGGCACTAGCAATAAACGATGGTGGGGATGGGGAAATTCAAAGATTGCCAGCGATCGTATGCTCTACGCTACAAGATTTATGACTGGTCTTCGTTAGATTGGGCTAAACTCACGGTCATGAGTACCATATGGTTTCGAGAGATTGTGATGAGCTGAGCTTGCTTCGTTTTCCATTGTAGAACATAGAACGTGTCAGCTGTTCGGTCATCAGGCTGGTATCGAGGACAACGCCGCTTTCTGGTCCACTCCTCGAGTCCCTCCTTTAAACTAGTCGATGCATCCGCTGGGATTCGATCGCTTGGTTTACGTTGGTTTCACACATATCAATTTAGATTTAGAAACCCCGTGGAAGCAACGGCGATCGGCCAAGACGCCGAAGACGTCGAGATTACTTGGCAATTTGACGGGATAGCGTATAGCCAAAGGAATACCGTGGGAGGCGAGCGGGCCGTCGGCGCCACGCGACTCGATGTCCTGTTCTGTTGGAAGTCGCCAATGCAGGTGCCGTATACAGATCCCACTGGCAAGACCGAAAATGGTTACGTCAAGTGGACGTATATTACTTGAACCCTGATCCTTCCTTTTTAGAAGGTGTGGCATCGCCCGAGAGGGTCGACAGCATATCGAGGAGTGACCTTCATCCGGTTTGCGACAACTAGACGTCGGGTCATTAGTCTATCACGATTGACTAATGAAACGTTATCGAATTATTTTCGCGTTTTGCATTGCTCAAACGACCTCGGTCGAGCCCTGATATTACTAGGAGATCACTTCTGTTGCGTCAGCAAAACTATGCCATTGGCCGCTAAATCTCTTCAACCGCAGGTTAAAATCTCTCTTTCCTGCCGAGCGGTTTTTGCGATGGAATTCTATGGTCTGTTTGGAATTCTATTTCCCTTTCGGCTTGGTTGATATCGTCATTGCCAGCTTGCTTTCAGAAACATACTACGCTACACCCCACTCCCCGCCACTCAGAGCACACTACCACTCCGTCGAGGAGTTCAAGAAACCGGTTTTAGACTTTGAGAGATAAAGTCGGTCGTTGGTTTAATCAAGGGTTCACTTCAATCAGCGACGGTTAACCTTGCGCAGCTCCCCCAACAATCCAGTCGGTTCTGTTCGTGAAACTGGGGACCAAAGGCACCCTTCGTTCCTAATTTCAGTACCATTGTCTGTGACTGTCCCGTGACATGAGCAGTTCAAAGGTGACAGTTGCGTGGTCACCCATATGGATCGGTTTGTTCACTGAAGAAAATGTCAACTGAAGCGGAGGCGTTTCCGATTTTGAAGGCTAAGTCGATGGCTCCTGGTATTTTCACATACGCAGATACTCACAGAGTAATCTGAGAGGTGATCTTTTCATCAATCGGCCGTGCTTCCTTCTTGGGTCTTCGCCCACAGCAACTGCCTCGACCTCAGTCCACAAAGGCTACCCTTACTCGAGAAGGGCAGAGTGAACGGGATCAAGGATGTTCGACTTCACAAAGGACACGATGCGGCTCCTTCGACAGCCAAGCGTTCGCATGTCAGTTCATTTAGGGCTGATTGCATTCATTCAATCAAAGAGCAAAATACACTCTTCTAATATTTGTACACGATCTAACTCACCATTCGTCAAGCGGACTCGTATTCATCAGAACTAGATCCTACGCATCGTTTTTCCCGACGTTACAGCCATTTATGCGCGTCCTGTTCCGTCAAGTCCGTTCGCAAGACATCCCAGCATATACGCTACAACTTCTGACCCGTGTATCCACCTGACCATCCAGGGCACCAATACTACCGCCATTTCGCTCATTGCCACATTCGCATTTACGATGGCTCAGATAAAAGGCGGGGGGATCGAAGGAGCCGGCGAAGATAGGGCCAATGATGACACCATTCGATCCTTGGAATCATATCACAACCAACAGGTGACGTTTACCTTCTTCGTTCTGTATTGTATATCCTTTCAGTCGTTCGAGCCCACTCTTTGATAAAGACGGATCACACCCTTCAAAATCATGGAACGAACGCAACTCGATTCGATCAAAGAAGCGCAAAGCTGCGCTAGATGTATGCATAAGACATGGGACGGCGGGGAAGGAGTTCGTAGAGGTAGGCTGTTAAAAGTCGACGTCGAAACTCTCCCTCGCCGTTGATATTGTTTAAAGATGACGACGCATGGGTAGTTGGACCTTGATTTATTAATAAATAAATTAAAAAAGGGATCGGAGCGTCGAGATTGTCACTTTGAATGGGCATCGAGAAACGACTGACCACGATACGGACGGCATCAGAGAGGAGAACCAATCAGATTTGGAATACAGAGTCCATTCTTAACCTGAGAGAAATGGTCAGCTAGAGTAACGCTCATTCCCGTCGGACTCACGAGGGAGAGCCCGTCATCAGGTGAAACAAAAACCAAAAAAAAAAAAAAAGGAGGGACAGATCCGTATATCCACAAATTCCAATGATGATCGAGGGCCGAGGAAGGAGGCAGCAGTAGAGAATTCGTGAGATGTGGTCCGTCAGACCCAGACAGGTGGCAGAGTAGGCAGATACAGAAGAAACATTCTTGATCCAGGACTTCCGAGCGGGCATGATGAGACGTTGACCGAGGGAAAGATAAAAGATAAAATGGATGGTCCTTGAGACGCCGAGTCGAGGAGTCTGGGCGGAGCAGTAGAGGGATAACCATGTTCGCGACGATTTTGTGGGTGCGCTGTCTAGCGTCGGGAAATATCACCGTTTCTGGTGTGCTGTGGCCTATATGAGTCCACCTAGACAGCGATCCCACGTCTGTCAAGGGTAAAACCAAGGCTCGTGGACGATCTCGGTGCATGTAGCCTACAAAACCATCGGAAAATTGTTATCACATTGTTGCGGTAATGACTTGGCTCACGAGTATTTCCTGCTCGAGGCTCTGTAGGTCCGGGATGCTGTTGGTGTCGCGAAGAAAGGGGCGCAACGCAAACCCGCCTTGGTGCTCGTCTAATCAAGATCCAAAGTCAAGTAACTAGTAGCTCTTTGAATAACAGGGTGGGGGCTTACAAAGCCTTTCCGTAAGGAAATAACTCAAGGCCCCGTAAGATTCGCCGGATGTCGCCGTGACCTCGCGTGCCTTCTGATTTCGCAAACAGGCTCCGATCACAAGCTACAAAGAGCAAAGGTTCATACAATGTCCAATTCGGCGAAGTATCGAGGCACGTACCACACGCCCGAGGATCGGTTGGCTATCTTTCCGGCGGCGAAGGGCGGGACGCAGCAAACCAGACTCGTCAATTCGCCAGTCGATGGCTAACGCAAAATGGGGCAGCGGCTGTCAGTACCTATACCTTGTGCAAGGCAGACGCCCTAATCTCACAGAACATGTTTCCTACACGACAGCACTTTGATCAAGTGGACATAGTTAGTAGTGACATCTCGGAGTAGATTTGACACACTAACGTCCCACACTGTCTACGAATCGCGAGAGGGAATCTCGTTAACCAAGTGGCCTGAGTGATGTAATCCATCCTTGTCTTACTGTCAAGAAACACAGTCTGGTGAGAGGATGTAGCAGAGAAGCCTCTATATCCTATGAGTGGGATACCCTTAGCTGGTTATTTCCCTCCTGATACAACTTGAAGTAAAAACTCACCGCATCGCGGATAGGGTTCTCAATGTCGGCCCCGAGAATCGCTGTGTATGAGGTAATTAGTGCTCTGATTGGAAATACAGAGTGGAAAGGCGTACCACTATCGGACCCGTCATCTAATCTACCCTTCCTGTGGCCACAGACTATGTCGTAGGTGAAGTCGTCAGATAGTACAACACTTGAGGCAGGATGGTGTACTCACAGACAAAAAAGCGACGCTGATCATCCTGCGAATCCGTGGTAAGAGCTCGCGTTTCCCGAAGCTAAACCAAGGTGTGACATCAGAGACACGGCAAGGACACAATGGCACTGGGAGACTGACAATATTCTCGTGACTGGGATAGTCTGCGCTATCTGGGCTCACACCGACCCGATCCGAAAGGATTCGAATGTCTTCGTCCAGGTACCCGCAGATGATCAAGATATGGCGCCAACGCTCTATGTCATTGTGGGATCCAGACAACTCCATGGACTCAGTACTTCCCGGCCATTTGCGCCCGGGATAGCGCAGCCCAATCTACCCAAAGTCAGGTCACCACATGAGATAATAACAGTACAACCTCTCACTACGCACCAACAGCGCCTTCTTTTGTGGAGCTGGCGGCAATCGTAGAGGTGGGGGTTTGTGGATAGTGATGCGTCGCAAATGTGCATTGAAGCATGGCTCCAGCAACAGATCCCGTAACGCGAGCTGCGCCTGACTGTAAAATGACTCCTATCAGCCTCATTTTACACAAGACAACGGACAACGCGGTACGAGGTAAACGTCCAAAGGGCAACGCTCAACGACAACGTGTTCGAAGGACTTACGACAGGAGTTGATTGATGAGTTCCTCACCCATTCTCTTAAAACTGTCACACATGATGGACGAGGCGGCTCGGACAAGTGTCGTGCAGTTTTGAGGGACGATCGATAATGGAACATGATATTCGGTGCGTTTATATACCATTCACTGCGTGTGGAAGCTCAACCTTATCTCTAAACCTTCTAACTTTAGGTCATTGACTTGCCTATCTGGTTGTGAGAACATGCTACGCAATAAAGCCGATATAGGCCGATACTGATATTTAAGGGAGTTGAGCATTGATGAATAAGGTATGGGAAGAACGAGGATCAGAGCCTGTCGGTGCACATGGTCGCATAACCATGCTACAAAACTCGTGCCTGGCCCCAAAACTAATGTTTCTATGAAAGAACATAGAATTAGATATTGTTCTGCTAGAGGTGATGCACAAACATTCTCGTCGATCGCGCAACCCCAAACTCTGCCCCAAGACTTCTCCGCTCGGCGGTGTTACAGATCCAACAGGTACGGGAAGAACGACCGCTTGAACACCGCCACCTGTTCCTGATATCTCTTATCCATCTGTTTGGCCTGCGTCAAGAGCCGGCGGGAGTTTGTTTCATTGACGCTGCAGGATTGGGAAGGTAGGTGCCATACTATCGAGCTAGAGGTTTTGTTCTATTGGAAGCGGTGCCTAGACGGGAAGGATGATATCAAATAGATTAACATTAACACTTCACGAGGACCGAATTAGTCCTTCGCTTAGCAGCAAAATCGAAGACCGACAGCTTCTAGAAAGTCAGCCCCTGGGAGACATATACGAAAGTCGCTTGCGCAGAGCCAGCAGATTAAATGATTAGTGGAAAGACGGAATCTCGGTTTCACATGATGCATATCTCGACCACCCTTGAAAAAGAATAAGTGGCGTTTCCGCATCATTTTCGAGCCTCTAGAATATCGCGCACGCTTCTAGCTGTATTCCTTTTGGTGCCGCGAACAAAGGGAATTTTTACCACTTCTGGTATGATTCCATTGAGCTCACGCCCCTTCATGTTCGAGCCCTCCAAATGCTCACATTTTCCGATTCCTGATCAGGCCGCGCAACGTGCAATGAAACCCCGTTGGCTTTCCCTCGATTTTTTTAGGGTGCCCAGTGGGTGGCCCCATCCAAATGCCCCATCCAAGTATGCGTGTCAGTCGGTTTCGGCCGCTTCGGTGATCAAGCCCTCAACATCTCTTGGCGAGGGGATTTGATGCCTTCGCTTTCGCCTTTACTTTGGAGACCTCCGTAGGTTCGGCGCGCATCCTATGACTAGGTCAGGGGCACCAACCGTCCGTCTTGGTTCGAGGCGACCCCACATGATTTTCCGGAGTCGGGGCACCCATGTCAGATCACACCGCCACTTCATCGAGGAAACCTGTTATCGACCTTGATCAATCCCTGTTCAATAGCGGGATGGATTCGATCAGTCCTATGTGACCCCCCAACAACTCAAGTCAAATTCTGTTCGTGGAGTGTACCGAGGACATTTGTCTTCTCCATTGCCGATACTCTTATCCGTGGTCGATCCGTGGTATGCGCAGTTTAATGACAAGTGGCTGGTCTCCATGTGGATGCATGTGGATGCGAATGATCCCGCTGAAGACCCAGTGAACACTTCTATAAAGCCAATGACTGCTAGTACTTCCGCGTACATGGGCTAGACTGACAGTTGTTCTTTCATATAATGATTATGCCCCCTTCGTGGATCGTCGCCCCACTGTATCTGCTCCAACCCAGGTGTACTAGGATTACATCCCGTAACCTTCGTCTGTTCGATCGGGTAATGACGGGCGAGGGGATCGAGTCAGTCGTCCATAATTAGGGCTAAATATATAATCGACTAGAGGACGAACGGGTCGTCTTATGATCTGACCTGTGCACTAAGGCTACTCTTACTCGAGAAGGGCAGGGTGGATGGGATTAAGGATGCTCGACCTCGCAAATGACACGATCCAGCTCCTTCGACAGCCAAGCATTCGCATGTCAGTTCATTTGGGGCTAAATACATCCATCCAATCAAAGAGCGAACTACAGTCTTTTCCCCGGCCCCTTCTAATAGTTGCGCACAACCCAACCCAACCCCCAACTTCTCCCAATATTTGGGACCGAGGGCCTTGGAGCTATGATAGGCAAAAATTAGTTCGATAAGGAGTTACGGGAGCTGATTGCAGTGTCGGTTAGATGGGCAGAGGCCAGCACTTTGTCGACCATGGTGGTGGTAGTGGCGGTGGTGCTCGCTGGGGTGCATCAGTTTGAGACGAAAACGTTTCCTACCGCCTACAGCTTAGTGTTGTCCTTTGTCGTAAATAAGGTGTATCGCGAAATGCATGAAGGGAGAAAAAAAGTGAGTGACAAAAGTAATCTCGTGTGTAACATAGTTTGTCGTATCGAAGCGCTGAAGCAAGCCTGGTTCCTGGTACTGTGGCCAAAAGCTGAAAAGGATCACGATTTTAGCACTTCTTGTGATACCGACGGCATCACAAGAAACGGGCGTTTCTTAAACCTACGGGTTTGTTCTCGGCCTGGGGGGAAGGATTGGGGACTGTCAGCCTGAGAGACCCGATTGGAAAGTTCGCTCACAGCCGGGACTCACGGAAAAACCGCCTATCATCAGGTAAGATAAGTCGAGATTCCCGTTGCATCGGGACGGGTATATCAGAAACAGTAATCGAGACAGTCGATTCCGGGTTTCCTAGAGAGTGAGGGGAGATGTCGTCTCCGGAATCTGCTGTCTCTCATCTTCTTCAAGTCGAAGAAGGTCAAAATCCGGTAATGAAGTAGTTGTTATATCCGCGGCGACTTGTTGGTGAGGGTTCCCGTTGTCCTGCGCCGGTAAGTTGAAAGCACTATGTGCTGCGGTCGATACCGTGACCTAAATGGACAACGGGCCTCGCCCTAACTACGGGAAAAACCATGGCCTATGCACCACGTCTGTGCAAGTGACCTGGTCAAGTATCATGATCCATCACCACATCATGGCATGACAATTTTGCTTACGATGATTTGCTGCTTGCAGGCCTGCAGTTGCGGATGGCCGTTTGTATCCTGTAGGAAGTCCCCTAAGCTGAATCCACCTGGCTGATCGTCTGATATGACAACCAGTAATAGTGATACTCAATTAGTGTTTTTCTTTTGTATGAGTAGAGAAACTCACAAAGTTGCCGTGTCAGAAAGTAACTCAGGGCCCCATGCACCCTCCCGGATGGATGTACGGTGATCTCGTGAGCCACTTGATTCCTAAGGCACGCACCAACGCATAGCTGAGGCACGCAGGAATATCAAAGATGGGGTGTCTATGCAAGACATTGAGCACATACGACACGTCCAATGGCAAGGAGGCCATCCATGGGCCTAATATTAAGCGGATTCGGCCACAGTAGCCTCTTTTCGTCGACTCTCCATTTAACCGCTTCAAAAATGGTCGCAGGGTGGTGTCAGAGCCGGGACTATTCTTTTCGACAAAGTGCTCTTAATCACCGAACATGTTTCCGACGCGGCAACACTAATCAAGGTAAGGAATCAGTTTCGCCGACTGGGACCAGAACCGAATAGCTTACGTCGAAGACCATCTAAGAAGTTGCAGCCAATGGATCAACGACATACTTATTTTGGTTCCAAAGCCCTAAGCAAAGGAATATCTGTGCTCACAGTCAACGTGCTCAGTTTCGTCAGAGGGTCCAAAAGACAGATCTTGAGATCCTATTCGTTGTACTAAGTAAGCATGAATAGGCCTGAGGATCGCGTGTTACTGGATATACATACTGCGTCACTGATCGGGTTCTGGACATCCGCACCAAGAATTTCTATCATCAAAGAATCAATACCGCAACCTGGGCCTGGGGAGAATGGGAAGTGCGCACTGCTATCCGAACCGTCAGGCAGGACTCCCTGCCGATGCCCGCAAACTATCGCAGGAAAAAAATAGAAGTTTGAGGCGGTTCAAAAGCTTGAGAGTAATGATTCTCAGACTCACAAGCCAAGAATCGCCGTTGGTAATCCCGCACGCCTGCGGTTAAGGCACGCATTTCTCGCAACTATTGCACAAAGCAAAGTTGAGCACATTAGCTTAGACGGCGCACTAAACGAAATGGTATGTCATACTATATTTTTGCGGTTGGGATAGTTATTGCTATTGGGATGGACACCATCCCGATCCCACAAAATCCGGATATGCTGTTCTAGGTATCCGCTTGCCATCAGAGCGTCCCTCCAAAGCTCTACGTCGTTATGGGTTCCATGAAGATCCATAGGCAGGCCACACTTTCTCCACTTGAGCCCACGGTAGCGAACTCCAATCTGTCAGTTCTAGGAGTCAGTGGTGAGTGACGATGGTAAAGTTATTTGCACCCACTAGGAGAGCTTTCTTCTTGGGCGCAGATATCAAACGCTCAGATGGAACCCGATGATACAAAGGATAGTCTGACCGCCAGAAAAGGCCCCTCCGCACATCCGCAAGAGCGCATTCTTGGCTAGGCCTGAGATACCACACAGATTAGCCTAGTCTCATACACAAACAATGATGTGAAAGCACCTAATGCCTACACGTATTTGAGGACTTACGATGGAATACAGCGCATACCGGGGTCAATAATAGTCCGTGTTCGGGGAGGAAGCAAGTCACGGCGGTTGATGGTGATCAACTCTCGAAGGACAGACTGTAGAGCAGGAATACAATGTGGATCTGTGTCTTTCGAGCCGGTTGACAGTCGAGACGGTGTCTGTCCTATTAGCGATTCGAGCGAACTTTATAGTGCTGGGACATATCTTGCTCTCCTATTATCGGTAAGTTTCCTTGGGATCAACCTCTCTAGGTTAATCACCGAAGCCATCGATTGCCGTTCGAATACGGGTATCATAGGCTGAACGAGGCATATGACCACGAAGGCTGCTGATTCATGATTGGCTGGCGAGCAGGTAATTTGAAGGATTTCGATAAGTACCCCTATGTGCGTTAAACTCCGTGGGTGGTCGCTCACAGGTGAAGAGAGACAGAGTCATGCATTGACGGGTGCGTATGTGCCCAGCTACTGTATATACAAATATTGTGCTCAACGCCAGCGACGCCAACGTCTCCGACATGGCACAGTGGGGGGCCACCAAGGAAGGAAGGCGTGAGCCAAACCGGAAGATGGATAGATAG
Source organism: Tulasnella sp. JGI-2019a (assembly GCA_019633535.1). Lineage (NCBI taxonomy): Eukaryota > Fungi > Basidiomycota > Agaricomycetes > Cantharellales > Tulasnellaceae > Tulasnella sp. JGI-2019a. Next base: position 139,074 of record WSUE01000024.1, read on the forward strand.
AAAACTATCCGCCTTTCCATCAGAAAGTAGAAGAGACGCTCTATCAGATCTAGTGCAGGGGCACAACACAGCCTCATCCAAGACCAGGCCCAACCTTGCTTGTGAGCTGAGCCATTTATGAAACCTTTTCCACCTCACCCATAGTCGATGGAAGGTCCTTCCCTTCTTTCTTCTCCGGGGCTTCAAGTTTGTGTCGTCCAATGACAACGCACCGAGCATCTACGTCAGTCGAAGGTGGCCCGCAAGTGGCAGGTATCTTGGGCGTAGATATGACGACCTTCCGCTTCGGGGTCACCCTTCGTGTCACACCCGCTTTCGTCTTCTGAGCTTCCTTGGCCGCCCTCCTCTCCAATTGACGCCTCTTTTTCGCCTCATTCATATTCCTTGGCGCGGTGGTCTTGAGCTGTTTGATATGCGTCGGAATGAGTTGGGAAGCGGTTTTGGCCGCATCGGTTGAGACGGCAACGGCAAGCCATGGTGCTTTGAGTATGTCAATAGAAGGTAGAAACTGTTCTATTCGATCGAGTCCGGGGGTTTCGGTCTGCGGAGGGATGGTCAGACCGAGAGATCATGTGGGCTAGGATTTCGCATAGTGATGCAATCACGATGCCCAACAGAAGACTTACATCGAACGCCATCGCTGCAACCTTCTTTAGACCGCACGCCGCGGATAACGCCTCTTCAGCCCCATACGGAAGCCCCACCATAACGACTTCAGGAAACTTTGCATTATGTTCTGTATCGTCCGCTCGAGAATTACAGGCTGCGACGAGAATGGGTAAATGGGCGATCATCATCGGAGAATCCATGTCCGTGCGACACACGACGACGAGGCGGACCGAGGGGTGTTTCATTTCTGCATTTGCCGGTTGACGGAGAGCGGCGGATTGGCGTTCAAGTCGTTTAGTGACCTCATTGATGCCCATTATGGCATGGTCCAGGATTGTTGGTCGAAGAATGCCTGGAGGATCCGTTTCGGTACCCTTCTTCGGTGGCACATCTTCCGGGTCTCCGGTGGTAGAGCCCTCGACTTCCGTACCGCCTTCGCTGGGGTTCGGTAGTGTCTTCAGTTTCTTTGAAGGTGGTTTCCCGATCGAATCCCTCGTCTGATCTTGTGGATTAGGTTTTTTTCCTTTCTCGGCCTGTGTGGCGTCTTCGTCGCCGTCATCTCGTTTACGCTTTCTGCCTGCGCCTTCGGGATTCAGAGGCGGTTCGGCGGGTTCGGTGGCCGCTGTGGCTACCACGAAGTTCTATCAGAAAGATAGGCGGGTAAGGTTTGCACACCACTCACCTCTTGTGTTTGTAGTGTCTGCAGAAGCCTCGTCGGGGTTCGCCTTTCCTGCCTTCCTCACCTTTTGCCTCGTGTTGGATTTTTTATCCCTGGCCTTCTTTCGACGTCGTTTAGACTCCAAATCTCGCTGCTCTGCGTACATTGCAACTCCATCAAGCATATCTATAACACACGCGAGAACGCCATTCTCCACGTTAAGAGATACAGATGGCCTGTTTATCCAATGATGCAGTGCAGTCAAGTCAACAAGCGAAACGATTTAACTTATATGACCCTTGACCGTAGTCTCAGACTCACCACTCTATTTGATAAGGGTTGTCAAGTGTAGTACGAAACACAGTCTTCTTCTCTAGTGCCGGTAGATCGTCGGTAGATCGTTGCGCCTGTCCAGTCGTGGTTTGAGCTGGTTTAGCGAGTTTGGGAGCCTTCTGTTTTCTGTTGTTCTGGAAGTCGGTAGCTACTTTCGCATATGTGGCTGATTTCGAAGAAGACTTGGGAGGTGGCTGTGCGTCATCTGTTGCCTTCGGTCGAATGCTTTTAGAGGTCTTGGATGCCTTTGTTGTCTCGGTGTTCTTGGTGTTCAGCGGATTGGTGCTTGATTTCTTATGCTTCACAGGATTCCTCTGCGAAGGTCCTGCGACAGCGTTTGTAGACTTGTCGGTTGGCATGATGTTGACGGTGGCGGTGGCAAGGGGTAGCGCAAAAGGCTTCTTGAACATCCAAACCTTAGGTTGTGCTTGATTGGCTCGCTCAGAACCCTGGCCGCATCCCCTCCCAAACCTCCTCGCCCTCAACCTCTCTGATCTTTGTATAACTATCTTAAACTATCTCCTTATTGGCTCTATATAGACCGAACACTTCTTCTCCCATTCATACAGAGTCCAATTCACAACTCAGTGACGTTACCGCTGGATTGACGACCTCCTGTACACTGTCGACTATCGCCGTCCGGACTACAACCACGTCAATCGTACACGGATAGATATTATCACTACTTATTTCTACTCCAAGCACGGCATCCAATGATCTGTCCAGTACACGAGGCTGCCGAAGAAACCCCGCCGTTCATCCAAGGAGGACAGATACGTTTTCAAGGTACGCGTTACTGTGCACTACCGACAGCTTCTTGTCGCATGACTGGGTCGACCGTCGTGTTACAGCCCATCAGGTCGGGTGGATCATTTGCGGGTTCTTCACTTTCATCGCGGTCGGTGTCTCTTGGTGGCTCATCAACAAGCATCTTGCGAACTACACAAACGTTAGTTATTGGTAGATCCTCTGCAAGGGCTAAAACTAACTTTCTCTCGTAATGATGATCAGAAAGGGCAGCAGCGTTGTAAGTCTAAAACGACACCACTCAATCCCTTTGGTTGACCACCGGATATCTAGATATCGTCCGCTGCCTTTTTCTCGTCCCCGTATATGCGATCATTAGCACCCTTAGCTATATCCTTTATGATGTAAGCTTCTCGATTCACTGCCCTCCTAGTTTGAACCCACGCTGATGATAATTTAGTCTTATGCGTCGGTTCTCATCTTAATTCGAGATGCATACGAATCAGTTGTATTGTGAGCTAGCGCACAGTAGCGACCTCATTGGTCACCTTCTGAATCTTTCTTCAACGTACAGGCACGCATTCTTCTGGCTGTAAGTGCCTGGTGCTTCCCCTTCCCGATTACGAATGAATCATTGCACTTTAATAGCTTACTGGAGTATATATCTCACGACGCCGAGGAACAGAAAGAAGTCTTTCGCGAGATCCACCTGCAAAAGTGGATGTTTCCTCTCGGGTTCATCAAAAGGAAGCCGGTGGGTTATTTCCTCGCTATCGTCTCGACCGGTGCCGTTTTTGATGCCTTTAACAAATAGTCAGGGCTATACTTCTTACAGATCATGAAGTGGGGTATCCTTCAGTATGCGTTTCTCCGACCTACGTAAGTTGATCTCGCCACTGCATCTTAATTTAGACAAAACCAACATCTCGCTCTGCTTGTCAACCTAACAGTTGTACCATTGTAAGCCTCGCTCGCGCCTCCATTTCTTTCGAATCTCTACTTACAATCTTCCCCAGGTTGCACTCATCCTCAATATCTTCGGATTGTACTGTGAAGAATCATACAGCCCAGCATTCGGCAATATCTACGTGGGTGCTTCTCCTTCATCTCTCTGTTCGTCTTAAACTAAGACGCCACCGTAGATTACCACTATAGTATCCATCTCTGTTTCCATGGCGATGTACTGCCTCATACAGCTATATGTGCCTATCGCCGATCATCTGAAGCAGCACCATCCCCTTCTCAAATTCTTCGCGATTAAGGCTGTCGTGTTCTTGACCTTTTGGCAGAGCATCCTTCTCTCTGTTCTCACCATGTTAAAGGTCGTCAAGGATGTGAGTCTCTCGCCATGTGTGGTATAATGTTCCGTTAGTCACCAATCACAACACCTCTTGACGTTAGACCCAGTATATGTAAGCGTTTCACGCCCATCCTCACTTGATGATCTAACTTACCGATGTATTTCTCCTGATAGGACTGCTGCCGAGATAAATATCGGATTTGCCGCATTATTGGAGACATTCGAGATGATGTACGTCCGCACGTCATCTCATCCTGTCCTGGCGCTATGGCTGATATTGCCACTCCAGGATCTTTGCTTTTCTCCACATTCGAGCTTTTTCCTACCTTCCATACCGGCTACGACCAGGCGACGGTTCAAAGAATATCCCCACCTCAAAGTGGCGCTCACTCGGCCACGTCCTAGACTTTCGGGACGTTTTCCGACAGATTTGGACCGCATGCGTTTACTCCTGGGATAGAATTCGAGGATATGAGCCCGAACAAAGCGGGAGGAATGTAGGTCTTTTCATCTTCTTTACTTCACCTCTTATAAGTGCTGACACTGAACACTTGCGGGTCCCTCGTCTTGAGGCCCATTTACAACAGGCTCTTGGTCGTCGGCGTGTCCGAGCATTCGGCAAGGATGGGTACGACGTTGACACGGCGAACTCAGAGAAGGGCAAAAGCGTGGACGTCGCGACGGGACTCGGGCACCATTGGCTTAAACTAAATCTTCATGATGAACATGAGAATGAGATGTCGGCAGACCATAAAGAGCAGGGGCTCGAAGACGCGATCGATGCAGAACTGCGCCGGCTGCGCATGATCTCGGAGCACAACCGTCAAGCTGGCAAGTTGCAATCGCAGCCGAAGGGTAGCAAGAAAAAGTCTTCAACGCATCGGCGGTATGCGGCGGCATCACAGGAATCGGAACCACCCTATCCATTTACAGGGTCGGCTTTTGGATTTCATCGTGAGGGGGAGATGTACATCTCGAGTTTTGGACAGCAGAGACCCTCGAAAGCTGCGTACGGGAACCGGTCTTTCTGGAGAGGGTTGTATGACAGAACGGTTGGGACGGGTCGGGGGGGACACCGGCAGGTGTTGCATGAAGAAGTCGACGAGGAGGATGATAGAGGTGAAATGGGTCAACCTGAGAACCCGTCTTGGAAGGGCCGTGCCACATATCCCCCTGCGTCGCCGGAACTTGAAGATCGGCCACCGCGATCTATAGTTGGCTTGCCTGTGGGACCTATCAACTGGTCTTTATACCAGCAACCTCGTTCCGGAAGAGGCACTGCTTTGGTTGCATCTGCCATCGATGAAGAAGAACTACCACCGCTACCGAAAGGGGCAGTGGGAAATGCGGTGATGACCGATATGGGGCAGCCTAACAGACGGTCTCTCGTACCCTCCATAGAAGCAACCTCTGCTCAACGAGTCACAAAAGAGATGGCCTCGGCTTCGTTACCAACTCGTATCGGCAGTGCCGCAGCGCCCTCTTCACCCCTGTCGAAGTCTACTGAGCCCAAGACACAATCAACAAGAGTCATCATACCATCCCCACTCTCTCCAGCACGACACTCTGAGATGTCTATCACCGACCCCCTAGTCGCACCGGCATCTCCCACAGTGCAGGGACGAGACAGGCAGCGAAGAAGTGGAATCCAGGACGGGTACGATGCGAAGCTTCCTTCTGAGACTGGGCATCTCTACCTCTCGATGGCGCATAGCATGAAAGGACCCATCTCGCCGAGTGATGTGACCACTAAGGCGACTCCTCGTAGTTCGCCTCCATCCAAGGACAGATCGCGACGTCGCACCACCCTCGAGACCAGCGCACGTTTGGCGTCTCAAAGTCTACCCCGATTTGCCGATGCATCACGTCACATAGCACCGACGATTTTGGTAGGACCATCATCTCTCTCAACTCCTCCAAGATTCTCTCCATCAAGGTCAAGATATGAACCGGATGATTATGAACAACGTTATTCTCCTGACCCCCTTGACTCACCACCACCACCACCCATTCTCAGAAGTTCGTAGGGCTTTGGGCCTTATGTAACTGGGCATGTAGCCTTCCCATCATATCTTTGAATTTACTTATTTAACTATCAGCCGATGGGGCTGCGAGCCCTGTTCAGAAAACAGTCCCACGTTTCAGGGTAGGTTTCGTGTCGTCTTACCTCCATAATCTAAAGGTATGCCCGACTATGGGCGTTTAATGCCACTGGTGTCTCATGTGGGTTACAGCATTTGCCAGCTAACCCAGGGGGTGCAGAACGGGAAACCCGATTTCCCTCAAGTAAAATCCGCCCTCATCTCCATGATTAGAGTCCTAGTGCGAGGTAACCTAGGCGCGCGCAGTTCCAAGACGCGATTGCCCTTATTGTGTCACATTATGCAGTTCAATCTAGAACCCATAAGGAGCTATATTAATAACTAACGAGATGTTCTTCTAACTCTTTGCGATTTCTTCATCTTTGCTCCCTCACTCTTTCCCGTTTCGCCCTCTGACCAGACACTGCAGCGATGCAACTGACGGCCGACTACGCTCGTTTCTTAGCCGTATGGTTGGAAGCAATCTTACTTGGTGCGTCGGGCGGCACGGGTCAGTCGAGCCTAGATTGTAGTGCTAATCTTCATTGATATAGGTGCCAACGTAGTCCTCTTTGTCGGTTGCTTTTGGCTCCTTTACTCAAAAACATGTGATCGTAAGAGGCCAACCATCATTCTCTGTGTGTTATCTCTCATGATGGCACTCAACACCGCTCATATGGTGAGCTAGATTGGCTTTTAAGTGTCTAATGCTGACAAATTCTACCCTTATATCAGGTCGGCACATTGGAAGCAGCTGAGAGGGTCTTTTTCGCTCACGAGAGTATCAATGGTGCCGCCGCATCATATTATGACAATCTGATGCAGCCGCTTGATCTCTTCGGCCAGTCTGTCCGTGGAATTGCGATAGTACTTGGAGATGGATTGTTGGTACGTTGATCACATTTCAAGACGTCGGCCAAAGCTGTATTGATACTTCCATTTGGTTAGATTTACCGATTGTGGGTTGTTTGGCAACGCAAATGGACTGGCATCGCAGCACCCATATTCCTACTGGCCGGCACAGCAATAACCAGCTATTGGCTCGTGTTCGACGATTTACGTATTAGCTCAGCCACCACCTCTACAGGAACGTCCTCGATATAGGCAACATTATTGGCCCCCCTCACTCTCGTCTTCTTCCTGGCTACCAACCTTCTCATCAGTTCGATGATGTTCTTGGGAACCATGCTCGCTAGGAGTGTGAACAAGACTATAATCAGTCGATCATCATACTAGAAAACGGCGGAGAGGGTGCTGTCCATAGCGGTCGAGAGCGGGGTGGTTGTGCCAGTCTTTTTGCTTATGGCGCTGTATTTCAACTTGGGAGGCAAGAACGCAGAGCATGTGATCACAGGTTCATTGAGTCAAAGTGAGCATAAGCTTATCGCCCTTTGTAGTCGTATCCAACTGACTTTGGCGCATAGTCATTGCGATCGTGCCAACCCTCGCACTGATCCTAGTTTACACCGGCCACAGCCAATGCAACGTTGGTAAATCAGTCCATAGACGCAGGCAATCGGATCTACCTTCGACAATGTCGGGCCCTGGCCACACGCAGAAGTCAGGGTTCATTGGCAGCCGCAGGCAGACCCAAACGGAAGGCGCAGCCTCCAACAATGGAACCCTCGTGCACCTACGATTGCCGAGCTCCGAGATGCCATATTCTCAATTGAACACGTGGAAGAAGGCGGACTTCGATTTGAGCCCAGGAGAGGACGTGATTGACCTCAAGCGAACCCCGTCGTGCCATGCCACGCCCGGTATCAGCATGAATCTACCTGAGAGCGCGAGCGCGCTGGAGATGTACTTCGCTGGGGTTGGGTACCATGCGGAGACCCCTGTGGAAGCGAAGACACCCCAGATCATCTCACCCAGTCAGCGCTATACCAGCCAGAGAGCGATTCTCATTGGAACGCCGGCACCTGTTGACCCGCAGGCACTCCAAGTGACGTCTCCTACGCAACTAACCACCCCGATAAGGCGTGTCAATCGACGAACTAGCTTATACCCGCAGTCAACAGTAGGGACAGAGCAGGTCACGCCAACAGGCCGCATCAGTCATAAGCTGTCGATTCCTCAGGTCGAAAACCTCCTAATGTTAATCAGAACACACCCTTGGAACCTCCGTCCCCGTATCGTATGGATCAGTTCCCGATAGCACCGCGGACGAATCGAGGGACATTGAGTACCCGCTTTCTTCCAGTCGAACGCAAGGACGTCGTTCCAGAGTCACCAGCTGACGAAGGAGGAGATTTAGAGCCCCCTTCTCCCTATCGCGTAAAGTCAATACAGCAGGTATCTCCGAGAAAATGGAAACCCGGTTATTCGCCAACCGGATCTATGCCTGCACTCGTGGAGAGAAAGGAGCCAGTGGAGCCGCCATCTCCTTATCGTGTCCTGGCCGGACATGGGGGACATCGAGAATCGCCGTTCCCTCCGGGAGATTTGAAGCAATCGCTACCATCCCGAATTACCCCCAAGCTCGCTCCACCAACAGAGGTACGACAAAAGCCGACGCCAGAAGCGGTATTGCTATCTCAGTCACTGCAAGACCCTAAACAACAACCGCACCAATCCCCACCTCCGATGGGCAATGTCCAGCAACTCGTAAAGGTTACAAGGCGAATCAAGCAAGACACCTTCGGCGGCGGTGTCCGAGTGCCGTCCACCGTGGCGCGAAAGAAGCTGCCATTGCCACCGTTCAAAGTGAGAATCGGAGGGCAGGCCCAATCGCCGCATTCTGCCCCTAAACCGTGTGTTGGGTCCCCGTCCCCGCCACGATGTTACCAAGAACCATCCATTTCACCTACGCCCATCGACCGAACGCAGCTGTCGCCCCCCTATTTTGCAGATGAGAGGCACTTGGAACCACCGTCGTCATACCGTGTGTATCCACAGGAAGAGCAACGGCGATCTTTAGGCGCAGCAACCAATAGCATGCCTGTTCAAGTCTCGTCGATGTCAGCATCAGATGATCGCATGTGGACAGTCGACACAATACCAGAGCCTTCCATGACTATCGCCGGTAGCATCAAACGTACAAGCCGAAGTGCGAAGACCGACTCGATTAGTGTACCTTATCATTATCCCACCAAGTTACTCAGGGCTCAGGTACAATCGAAAAACATCCAGTCCGTAAGCCGTCAATCAATCCAATTCACCCCCAGTGGATCCCCAGACATAGTTGGTCAAGCGGCCCTCCAGCCGCCACCGGCCAGACACCCAGCCATCCAACCTATGACCCGACAATCGATCCTCCAGCCTAGGACACAATGGTCGACTCAATTATCGATCACCGAATCGACTAATCAACAGTCAACATGGTCCATCTTTCAGCCTTCGAGTCAACGGAACCACTCTTCCATGACGACTCAGCCCACTGCCAATGGACAGTCGAACCACTCGTCGGTCCTTCAACCTGGGGATCCGGCGCGCCACTCTCAGCGTACGCTGGGTACTCTGGTGGACGAAGAAGAGGACGAGTAGCCGTTCTATTATGAGGATCTCGCACCTCCCCGGCCACCGGCACGGCAGTCAAGACGTAAGTCGGCTGCTATAGATCCGAGGCGGGCCGGCACCTGGCGTGCTGATGCCTAGCGTAGACCATTTGATGCCTACGCACCCCATGGGGGGTGCATATGTGGTGCATAGGCGCAGTGACATGACTTTTGGCACATTTCCTCCTTTGCGATCTGAAACGACCTTTCCCGATAAACATATATAGGCACCATTGAATGGTCCACGACCAAGTTATTATTATTTTATGTGCATGCTGGGTATGTTCCTATAGCTGGTAGTGGACGCTTTCGATACACTTTTGCTTTGTTGTATTTCTCCCTTTAAATTCTCCTTGCAGGAGTACCAGAATATTTGGATCGAATCACGAGTGCGACAAGAAATGCTAACGATTGAAGCATAGCACGGTAATAAATATGTTGACTGAGTTACACCACTCCCTTCCGGCCACCCGCTAAATGAGGGCGATCCTTGTACCACTCCGGCGCCTCGTGAACGTTCGCCTTCGCGGTCTCATCCAACAACTTTCGTAGCGCCTTAACCTCTTGGTCCTTCTTATGCTCCTCTTCCTTACGCCTCTCCTCCTCTGCTATCTGCCTCTCCTCATCCTTCCTCCTCACCGCCTCGTCAAATGCGTTACGCTCCTTCATCCGAGTTGCTGTAGCGAGGTTAAGTTCCTGTGGCACTGTTGGTTTAAACGCCGTGTTTGCAAGACTGAGAGTAGACGGCTTCGACAGCGGTTGTGGTATTGGGTTAGTATTAGTGGTACCAGAGATGGTGGCCAGGGCGCGTGTAAGGGAGGCTTGGGTGGGACGCGAAAGGTTAACTGGGTGATGCGCGACCTTGAACACAAGCGGTACTATGGGTGGCGCATTCTCGCCCCTAACCTTTTCCTTCTTCAGCTCGAGTCGCCGGTCGGACTGGAAGGTAAAAGCATGCGGGACAGTCGAGTGCACTATCTGCCCATCTTTATCCTGCGCCTGTAACGCAAATGGTGTTCAGTCCCAACTCAACAATGTGCGCCAGAAAGAGACGTACCTTTGTTATACCAGAAACAGATCGCGACTGAATGGGCACTGCAGCCTTCACTGGCCGAGGGCGCGGTTGTCGTTCAGAAACTACCCTCCGATTCCCTTGGCTCACGCTGGGTCCACGAGTTGCGGGCCTCCTTGTTGCGGTCGTCCCACTGACAACCCGCCTCAACCCGATCTTCGCCTTCTTGTTGGTCGAGACAAGTTCGACGTCCAATTTGACTCGCTTTTTAACTTTGGTGCTGTCTTCCACTTCAACGTCGATGGGCTGCTGCTCTGGTGCAGGCAAGACGTCCATTGTCACAGTGCGACTGCGCTTCAAAGTTGTTGTGATGGCAGTGGTGGCCGTTGTGGATGGTTGAGTAACATTCGCTTGATTTTTGTTACTTGGTTCCTTCTGTGGGGGATTAGCGTCCATTGTGCCCTTCCCTGTTTTTGGCCCGGCGGGTTTGGCCGTGGCTGTCGTGGGGACAGCGGAGGCACTGGATGCCTGGGCTGAGGTAGCTACGATACGCATCACTTTCCCTTCTGGTATATGAGCTGCGATGCGTGGAGGGGGGATGACCTCAACGGGCAGTGCTTGTTCGTTGATTGCAGGCTCGGGGACTGACAAGGGGGCACTGCCGTTGTCTCCTGACCTTGGTTCCTCGGCGGCGGGAGTATGCGGCTCGACTACAGCCACTGGGCGAGACGGTCCAGCTTTCGCATTTTTGTTCGCGTTCGAACGGGGTGGTTTCACAGTCGATGCCGTCTTCGGTTTAGCCCCTGCTGTTCTGTGAGCAGCAGCAAGGTCCTCATCCTTGAGCCTCACCCACAACTCCGCGGATGGGTTCCGCTTCGATGGCGCGGACACAGCCTCACGAGCTTCGGATATGACTTCCTCGTCAAAGACCGGATTGTCCTCCGCTTGTTCTGGTGTGCGAGAGGTGGATGCGGGTGCGGATCCGCCATCTTCCTGCTCATCCATAGCTGCTTCAAGAGCTTCTTTGTCTTTGGGTTGGGGGAGCAACGTCTGCCTGTCGCTTGACTGCGAGCACCGGGATTTTGGAAATTCAGACCGGTCAGTTGGCGTAGCGGATTCTTCGCCCTGAGATTGTTCTAGCGAGGTGGTCAGCAGAGGATGTTGCGCTGGTTCATCTGCTTCCACTGGCTGTGGATTCATCATCGACTTTTTGGATCGAGAGCGACGGAGTGCGGGCACTGGTGTAATCGAGTCGTCAGCGCAGGAGACTGTGGATCCTGCCACTACTGGAGCCCGGAGTGCTACAGTGTAAGTCGTCGATGATGTCGGAGCAGTCGATGATGTCTCGTAGATGTGCTCTGGTCTTTCCTTAACCTGGGATTGCTGTCCAGTGGATCGTCGAGACTAAAATAAGGGACATTTTGTATCAGTTCGCCTGCGTTCCGTAAATCGTGATAAGGACGGGCCATACTTTGCTTGAGCGTAGTTGGATGATCCTTCGAGGAGGTTGGAGTTTGGCTGGTCTGGACGTAGTCTCGGACGGCACAGTTGCATCTGTGGAGGTCGCTTCTTGGCCGTTTGGCTGCTGTTCTGATGGCGACGTGCCCTGCGGCAGTGGGCGCGGCGTGGGGTGAGGCACCTCCGGTGCACCAGTCATGGTAGCAAACTCCTCAGCAGGAGGAACCGGCTTGGGGGCGTTCATCACATATTGCTCAGGTGACGGGATCTCGTTAGATTGAGGGAATGTGGTTTCAGTCGACCGCTCGTTTCCTGTGATGTCGATATTGGCCTTGTCATAATCGTTCGTTAGATTGGTTTCAGGAATGGTTTCAGGTTCCAAGGTTCCTGGGGGCGGGGCTGCCCGGGCCCGACTCTTCAACGGGCGGAACACGAATTTAATTGGCGATGCAGGTTCGTCTGGATGATACGACATCGTTCGTTGAGCCTTTGCTTTATCACAAAGTGTTACCGGTGAACATACCTAATGGTTGTTCTGCCCTGTTCATTCCCTTGCTCTTTCCCTTATTTTTCCTTGGTGAGACTCTCAATCCTTCCAATGTCTCGACCGGAGTTTCCGCCGTGGTGGTCACATCGGACAGTCCATCCACGCCTTGCATATGAGCGTTAAAGCTTTCGTTCGCATCAAGTAGGAAGGTCTCGGATGAGATTCTCAAGTTGAAGGGAGAGGCTTCGGGCCCTTCTGTCCGGGGAGAGGTTCGATTGCCGTTCTGACTGCTGCCATTGCTTGGGAAGATGTTAGGTCTCTCATGCTGCAGTCGGAGTTGGAGACGTGTCGTTCTTGTTGGTGATGGTAAGGATGATTGTTCTGTGACTTCGCGTGCCATTGGTTTGAGATTGGTGGATGAGATGTTTGGTGGGCACGATCGCGTTGTTTGATCTAATGGCACGTGCTATGCTCACACGCTCATCAACACTATGGGCGCTTAAGCTCCGGCGGGGAATGCCTACACGGCTACTTTGAGCCCAGTAGCAAAAGGTCATTCTCGCTGGAGAGAACGTAGGTGTTAATTTCAAGGGCAAGTGGTAAGAAGAATATCCAGCTTGGTTGTGGGCGGATTCTTCGTGTCCCATTGTCTGGTTGGAGATGAGTACAACCATGATTAGTCTAGGCTTATAGTGCATCTTTTCTTTGCCCATGTGAGCTGAGATATCCTACTTATACGAAACCTAGAAGTCGTCTCCCGCCATTATCAGGACTAAGAACACTTTGTGACCAATCATCGGTCGATTATCGAAGCGCATGTCCCGCTCACACTCTTGGAAGTGCCCAAAGGTGTGATGAAGTTTCCAAGCGTAATCAAAGTCAGGTGCCTGGCTCTCAAGAAAGGTACACCGAACGGGTTCAATCGTTAAGCCACTCACCAAGAGCAGTCACGGCGAATGGCTCGTGAGCGGCTGAGTCCCGTATTTGAGCCTTCACCGCTGGGGCAGAAAAATACACCTGACGCACGACCAGGCATCCATCCGTAAACAATAAAATGGTCTGAGGGTCCGTAAAGGCTTTGACCGCCTGGCGCAGGTCAATGGGACTAACATCTTCCTCAAGTCAGCTCCTCTGACGAGCGTTAGAGTACGTGTCCCTCTCAATAGGTGTGAGTCACTTGAGCGACGTTGGTGGAGGGGGCATGACGAAGAAGGTGCTGCTTGCAAGGAGCATTGTCGCAGCGCCTTAAAATGATACAAGAAATTAGTCAAGGCATATTACCCTCAATGGTGGCATGATGGGCGGGGCTCGTTCCCGACGTCATCTTATATACCTCACTAGCTTTTATGGATATACAGATATACAGATGCGCATGAGTCTCTTGTGGTTCGCGGCGACTCTGGCCGCTATACTGTTGGGCCTCTTGGCTTTGGCTACTCAGCAAATGGTGCGGCTCTCCAGCTTGGCAAGCGAGTCGGATTTTCCTGGATATTACTTTCCACCGCAGGAGGGGGCCCCTTGTGCACAGTGGATGATTATGGACCTTTTCCCTCGTAGGCGGTTAAGCTGTGATGTAGTTATTTCCTCTCATGCCATCAAAAGCAGAGATGGAGACCCGCAATAGGCAAATCATCCGGGGGGTCCAATAACCGGTTACGAAAGGTGGTCACTTGCAATGACTTGATACATCTTTCTCTAGACATTGCTTTCGCCCGTAGACATGTACGACATGTATTACCGTGTCGCCGTAGATATGCGAATCCAACTATCCGTGCAATCGTATCAAGCATGGACTAGATCGCAGTGCCCAGCGGATGTGTCACAAACCCACTATTCAGAGTGATCCATTGGAGCTCAGCCATACGCAGTTAGTCTCACAAATTTAGATCACTCACGAGGTGTTTGGGGTGGGTGGAACTCTGAAAGATATGCGTCGTGTCAGTGAAAAATCTCCGTCCCCATATAAGTGAGGGTGAAGTTCTTACGGGACTAAGTGGAACTGAATGCCCGCGTGAGCCATGAATGCATTGAGATTCTCTTCCCGTAGTTCCGATTCTAGGAGGCCATAATCCCGCACGAGAGCTTTCGCAGTATCATCTGGGAGAGCGAGAGCGGTTTAGCCCGACATGATTCCTCGGAATGTAGAGAGCAACACAGGTGGCTTACTGTTGTATGCGAATAATGTTCGAAGCTCTTGTGGGAACAGCTCACTCTCCTCTCCGTCAGGTTTGAGCATAATCGCAAGGCAATCATCGAGGTTATTGGCTCTGAGTTTGGAGTTCGTAGTTCGAGAGTCCCTAGGATCGATTGTGTTCGTCACGCTGGGTGTCCAGCCCCGGCCTTCTTTGGTCTTACTCACGAGTTGATCAAAGCGACACGAACATCCTTGACCTGCTTCTCACCCAGCTTGGCCTGAGCTTCGAGGCCGTCGAGACCCAATTGCACTAGCTGAACCTTGACTTGTTCGTCGACTTGAAGCTTGATCTCTTCAGCTATCAACGCATTAATTTCTTCCCTGTGGTAGCATAGTGGATTGGCTGAAGTATACGAGCGATCGGTGAGCTTGAATAAACGTACTCGAGCATCTGCGCGATCTCCTCCTTCAGGACGTCCTTGATGAGGTGCGTGAGATCCTCAACCCGCATGTCCTGCTTCTTCTCTTGGGCTCGCATTGCACGCCGAAGTTGGTGGATCTGATGAGCAGAGTCCTATAATGCACAATACACCGGTGAATGCTGGAAGCTGAAGGCCAAGAATCGAGAATTGTGCTAACCATCTGTGGACCAAGGACAGCTACTCGGTTGGACTGATCCTTCAGTGTGTCGAGCGTCTGACCACTTGCAGGTCAAACTACTTCAGCGGGAGTTCTGGCGGTTCTGACCCCCAACTTACAGGTGGCCCAGCGTGGAAGTCATCACCCCAAGAAGCTCCTTCATCCCGGCTACATCAGGGGGCACATATGTACGGTTTCCTTTCTGCGACATTTGCCTCAATTGTAATAGACTAGAAAGAGGAAGTGATCCGAAAGAGCTGGGCGTGGTAGATGGTAAGTGTACGAGTGTTCAAGAATCGCGTGGCGGCCGCATTTCGAAGCGAGGCATGAGGCTTCCGGAGTAATACGGTAAGATGGTTCAGCTAGACTCGATTGCACAACACATTTTGGAGAGACCAATTCTAAACGTAGCAAGCAAGATAGGCCGTCCGATGATACAATACTCCAAAATGAGTGGATTGGTTCAAAGTTGAGACGAGGCCGCAAGTAGCCGTGTGACGGCGTCTACGATTCAGGTCTGACGTGGTGTTGCAATATCGACCACACGTATAACCTTTCATCTCAATCTCTGCGTGCTCGATGGCGAGACGTGCAAAGTCAGCGAGGAAGCTGACTCTCATCGCCTTCTTCTGTGTTGCCGTATCGACCGTCTATGGAGCCGCGTCTGATTCCGCCGCGCAAGGCCAAGCTAGTGCCCCAGATGTTAATCAAGCACCGCTGGGCGGACCTGCAACTGAGGGGAGCAAAGCCGGAAGTGAACAGGTGAGCTGAATATGAGACCATTACATAGAGCGCCTGCCACTTATCCTTCGCGCAAACCTTCAGGCTGAGCTGGATGAGGCACAGAAGGCGTACGCTAAGGCCGTTCGCATCATACGCGCACTTTCCTCACTGCCTCCATCTCAAGTAACGCCATATCATGGGGATACTCCTCCCGAACCACCCGCCATTCTCAAGACACTCTTTCCGAACGATCAGGGCTTAATAGCCAAGACCATACGAGCAGGCTACCAAATACGGCACCAGCAATGGTTCAAATTCCCTGCATGGCTTTCGAGGAGGTTTGGGGGTCGGACAGGGAGGCGACGGGAGGAGACGCGTGGTAGAGCTTTAAAGGTCATTGACTTGCTCGAGCATGCCATCGAATTGGGTCATCAGGATGCACTGTATACCTTGGCCGAGATTTCTCTGGTGAGGATGCCTCCACTTATGTCGATTTATGTGTAAGCCACTCATTTTAGTCTATTGCCAGTTTCCTCCACCCGCGCTGCCTTCAAATGTCTCTCGCGCATTTCATTGCTACTCCCGACACGCGGACCTGACTGGCAACGCAACATCCCAAACCATGCTTGGGTTTTTGTACGGCACTGGATATGGTGGAGCTGTGGAGATCGATCAAGCGCAGTCGCTCCTGCATTACACGTTTGCTGCCCTTTCGGATCAAAGTCAACTTGCGGAGATGGTAGTGGGCTATCGGTATTGGGCAGGCATTGGCGTCAATGAGGACTGTATGACCGCTTTGACGTGGTACGAACGCGCAGCAGAGAAAGGTGGGATTTGTACTTGCTGTGAAATCCCTGATGCTCTTTACTGAGCTTTCCGTGTCCCTTGTACAGCAATGGCGCAATTTTATGACGGACCTCCCGGCGGGCGGACGCTTCCTCCGTCCACGACGCGTCTGTCCGATCTTGATGGAGGTGTATATGGCCCAGGTGCCAGCGTCGCTTCAACTGGAAGCAACTCTGCTCGTTCAGTCGTTAAGGCCGCTAATTCTCGCGCTGCGGGTGAGACTTGGGAAGACGTTTTAGAGTACTACCAGGTATGGAATCGCCTTCACTCTGTGGGCCATCAGAACTTGACTGTGTTGGACTTTTATTAATAGTACCATGCCGATCGCGGAGAGGTCGACTTTTCCTATCGGCTGGGAAAGATCTTCTACCACGGCAGCGTTTACGCTGCGTCAGGAGGTGCTGCATCAGGCGCTGAAGGTGTGGGTTGGATTGGACGCGACTTCTACAAGGCTCGGGTCTACTTCGTCAGCATCACCAAGCTCGTCTGGCCTACGAATAACATCAAGGCGCCGCTCGTGAATAAAAAAGAAGTTGACGAACATGTTGGTGTTACAGGAGCGATCGCCGCTGGATATCTTGGGCGGATGTACCTGAGAGGTGAAGGTGTGAAGAAGGATGCGAAGATCGCGAAGATGTGGTTTGAGCGTGGGGCGGAGTATGGTGATCGTGAATCTCAGCAAGGGTTGGGCCTAATCTACAGGGATGGGCTGATCGATGGGAAACAGGATATGACCAAGGCCATCTTGTACTTCACTGCCGCAGCGGGCCAGGATTTGGCAGAGGCACAGGTGCAGTTGGGGAAATACCATTATGGTAAGAGAGGTGCCGGCTTTCATGCTTGGTAGAGTCTTTACTGAGTGGAACCAAACTTTGGAATGTAGAGATGGGCGACATCGCACGAGCTACAGTATTCTTCCAGAGCGCACTTCAGCACGGATCTCCCTTTGAGGCCTACTATCATATTGCGGAGATGCACTCCAACCAGGCGCACGATAAAACCACACCCGAGATTCATAGGTCAGGGTCTTGTGGCTACGCAGTCTCGTTCTACAAGCTTGTCGCTGAGAGGGGCTCATGGAAGGACGACTTGATGGGCGACGCTGAGCGACTTTGGGATATTTCGGGATTGAGGTCGAAGGGAAAGATCGTGAGTGGTACGAGCGGTGGCACTGGTCAGTCGTCGACGGATGCTCGGGTGGCGGGCCTGGCGGGTGGGAACGGGGTGAGCGGCGCTGTCAGGGAGCTGGAGAAGGAAGGCGCCAAGTTAAGGTGGTGGATTGCGGCGGAGGCGGGCTCCGAGGTCGCGCAGAACAACTTGGCGTATCTCATGGATCAAGGTCCTCATATGAAACATTCACGATCTTGAAAGAAATATTCTGACATTTCGCGGATGGGTTTAGATAAAAGCGCTCTGCGTCATACGCGGTTCGTGCCTGCGCCATCCAACGATACGGCCCGACTCGCTCTGACACAATGGATTCGATCTGCCGCGCAGAGGAACGTGGATGCGCTCGTCAAGGTCGGGGACTACTACTATCACGGCGTTGGGGTGTCCGGGGATGAGTCCAGGGAAACACAGCTTGAAAAGGCGTTCGGGTACTACCAAGGTGCTGTTGAAACCCAAGTCAGCGCGCTGGCCATGTGGAATCTAGGATGGATGTACGAACACGGTGCAGGTTGTGCGCAGGTATGTGCGTTGTGAAAGGTCTATGTTAGTGAACTCGACCCGATCATATGTACGTAGGACTTCCATCTCGCCAAAAGATATTACGACATGGCCTTGGAGACGAATTCCGAGGCATATTTCCCAGTCTTGCTTTCGCTCGTCAAACTTTATTTGCGGAGTTTCTGGTATACATTTACTGGAGGTACAGAGAAGACTTTGACGCTGTGGGGCCTACCAAGCGACGAGGCTTCCGACGATCACTGGTACTTGGGGAGGGCGAAGGAGGAGTTCAAGAAACGTTGGTCTGGCAACCAAGGTCAGCTGGATAACGGAAACGCTGGCGTAGACGGGAAATCGGACGAGAGTGGTGGTTACGTGGATGTGAGTTCGACAAGATGCTCGTGCGGTAATTTAAGTTTTGACCTTCCCTTCCAGGACGATGATCCTGTCCAGTGGGCTCGGGATCGGAAGCGCGAGGAGTTGGAAAGAGCGCAAGCGGAGCACGATGCCGATGGCGGCTTTGGGCCCGACGATTACTTTGACAGTGCCACGAGCCGGCCTGGCAGTCGCGAAGGGATCGAGAGAGATGACACATTGGATGATTTGATCTTCATGGCGGTGCTATTTGGGATCTTGGGCGTCTTGATATTCATGCGGACGCAGTACGTCGCCAGGCTTGAACAACAACAGCCACAGAGGGGTCAAGACGAGGCAGCTGGCCGGCAGTGATAGATACGTGATGTATAACTAAAACGTGGCAGATACACATCGAGTTTTGGCCAATGATATGGGCGATTGGTTGTTGCAAGCCAGTATAGAGCCGTGCGAAGGTTGTCTACATGACACGGGACAGGCATCGCGAATAAACAAGGCGTTGCTCATTATTCTGTTGCTTCCGTCGATCTCCCTTTTAATCGGTGGACCCAACGACCAACGGCGCAAGATGCATACGGAGCGAGCTCCCTTTCGTAATCCATACGAGAAATTTACTGGTACCGACTTGGACTCGTTTGTGTCCAGCATCCGCGAAAAGGTCGGCAATGCTCTGAAACCACCACGACGCCCCAGTGCCAGTGGCACATCGAGAGACTATGATATCTCAATATCCATTGATGATAGGTCTCGCTTCAGTGCGAACACGTACGATGATGCTGTCCGAGACGAAACATCGTCACCCATTCCTCCTCGAGACAAGGGGAAAGGCCGTGCTCTTGAAGAAGATACCTTTGAGTCGTACAACGAGGTCTCTGATGATGAGAAAGGCGAGCAATAGCCTAGTTGATTGTTCTAAACTCATCCTGATATTTTGTAATTTGTATCTAGACCAAGTCCTGGCGACCCTTGGTGGTCAGACAGACGATGAAGCTTACTCGGACGGAGAGGAAAAGGATGTCGCGCGATACAAGAAGTATTATGGGGTAGAGGAGGAAGAGGATGCAGAGGAGGATGCAGCAGAAGAAGATGAGGTGGACGAAGCGCACCCCGAGGCCGTGGAGGTACATGACGCGGATGACGAGGAAGATGCCAGTGAGCGCGACGAAGCTGCAGATTCGGACCGAGAGTTATCGCCAGACGCTGTCGAGCACACCCATGGTGGAAAAGATTACAACGTCGACGATGATGGTGCGATCCTGATCGTCGACTCGGATGACGAGGATGGCGACACCGGTGGACGGCTGCAGTCGCAGCGTTCCCCTGAGTGGGCGGTTGACGAAGGCTTCGAGGAAGGGGTGTTAGATGGAGAAGAACCAGAGTACCAAGTGGAAGAGGAGTCCGATGAACTTAGAGAGGAGGATGACCTTCCTGGAGAGTACGCGCTAGAACCCCAGTATGACGAAGAAGAAGCCGACGAACTCGACGAAGAGCAAGTGTCGGTCTACCCAGTCGACCGTGCTGAAGAATTCATCGATCTCGAGACGGACGTCGTTCATGGCCAAGATGATACCTTCCTTGTAGAGGACGATGCGGCTGAAGATGAAGATGCGGCTGAAGGTGGTGAAAACGACCTGGACCACGACCAGAGGCGAAGTGTAGGCAATGTCATAGGTGAGATGCAACTGGTGAAATTTATCCCTTGCCATCCACTCATTTGAATGGACAACTCCAGAAGAATCATCGCTAGCCTTCAGTGAACCCGAAATGCGCCAGGTGGCTGCCGAACTCGTCTCTTCCGGGCCGCAGCCATTTTACAGCCCTGCGACCGCCGGCTTTGCGCAGACCAACTTCACCTTCCCCGCCCCACACTTCCCTTCCCAATTTGATCCGACTGTCGCCAGTGCATTTGCAGTCCTGCAACAATTCTCGTCTCATATCCCACCACTGGAACAGCCTTTCGATGCGCAGGAGTTCAACAATCAGGTGCAAAGCTACGGTCACTTAGATGGTAAGCTTCAGGTGGACACCCAGTGGGTGTAGAAATCTGAGTCTTCCTCATTATTATAGGTTTATCGGAGTTTAATGCACATATCCCCTCCTTCAATGCGGGCGTGGGTGTGACAACTTACCCGGAGCTTCCCTTACCGTCACCTTACCCGACACCTGGCAACGACGTAATTGATGTTGACGCCCTCGATGATGACAGTAATGCCGAGAATCAGGCCGCGGAGCCAGAAGCTCATCAAGCACAAGAATGTTCAAATATCTGGTTGGCGGATGATGAAAGCTCAACCAACCTGCTGACGGAGACCACCAGTTACGGCGCAGGACACCAACCTCTAAGCGATGAGGCAGGACACTCCGCAATATATCTCGAGGATGAGGAGGACGAAACGACAGGATCTATTGTCGATTCAGCCAATGACCTGCCTTCGCGGCCACTTGAGCCGTACTCGGTTGCCGCGACCCGTCCTCAAGCCCCAGGAACCTCAGTCGATGCTGAGCTAGGAGACTCCACAGCAGAGCAGCAACATCTTAACCCGGTAGAAGGCGATGGCGACCTATCAATAGTGGAACTGGTCGGACAGGCGATCTCCTCCGCCGATGCACTCACAGAGCCACATGGGAATGTGAGGACAGTTGACGACGTGCTCCGTGACTTCGCCGCCCAGTTTCAGCCAGTGGAAGCAGCTGATTCCGAGTCTTCAATGGTGGACGTCACAAACATGTTATGGGAAGGAATAAGTTCTATCCAAGAAGTGATCGCCCCCAACGTTGTGGCGGTTCGGGAGGGGGATCAGTTAGTGGATAGTGCTCTAGAGGACGGACATCCTCTAGACACAGCCGCAGAGCCTGCAAAAGACCGTGAATTGGGAGCGATCAGTCCCATCCACTCTACCCGAGATATGCTTCACGACACAACGATAACTCTGCAAGGCGAAGTCCCCGCGGTGATCCATACTGCACAAGAAGACCTTACATCCACTGCCGGTGGCGCTGATGCACAGATGAATGCGGCATCCGAGACCACGGAACTCGTTGAAGGAGTCCATTCGGTAACCGAGCCTCCGCATGAAGTCGTGTCAACTTCTTTAGGCATTGGCGCAGAGCACACCGCGTTGGCTGCTGCCACCGTCCAGGAGACCTCGTCGTCGGCAATCGACATTACCAAAGAAGCGGTAACCGATGCGCTTACTTCCGCCCATGATGCACCTTCAACGATCGTCAAAGCAGTCAGAGAAGCCAAAATAACTGGGGCCCAAGAACAGTCTGCGTTGGTCCTCAATGGGGCACAGACCAAATCCCCGGTTATCGAAGCTGCAAAAGACGAATCCATCGGTGTCATTGGCTCCATGGTCTCGAACTCAGCGTTAGCGGCTAGTGAAGCTCACGAACTAGTCGGTGGCGTCAGAGAGACAACACCCCAGGCCAGGAGCTCAGTTCATCCAACGGTCACAAACGTGGCGTACGACGCGCAAGAAGCTCTGACTTCAGTTGCCAGCTTCGTTCAGGACGGCTTATCTTCAACACAAGACCAGGCTTTGGGAATTGCACAAGCGACTAACGGGCAGATCACCCAACTCGCTCGTGAAGCTGAAGTAGAACTACCGAGCGCAGATGATGTGATTGAGAGTGATTCTGACGCACTGGCATCAACGACAGAGGTTGTGATTTCAACCTCGCATGCTATCTTGCGGAACGCGGACGAAATGGCGAACGATGTACAACAGATTGGGTCTCCTATGATCACGGAGGGCCAACAGGACGTCATGTCCACTGTGCAGGCTGCTCGTGAAGCCGCTTTGACAGTCTCGACCCTTATCACTGCTGCGAGAGATCAGACCTACGAAGTAATGATTGATATGGCTCCGAAACCTAGCTCCTTGCCGACGTCGTCGCAGGACTCTCCAACCACAATGGTCCAGGAATCCCAAGACAAGGTTGCTCAGGACGCACTAACCCATGCCCAAATTAACACTCCTATCACCATTACTTCCCCCAAAGGAGCCGCGTTGATAATCCCAAATGATCTAGCCGCATTTATCAAAGACACGGACCCACCAGCAGCCGATACCACGTCCGCTCTCTTCCCCTCGGCGCAAGCTGAACCCCCATACCGGGAGACACCAATGGATGGACCCGCAGAGGACAGGCCTCGTTTCCTCTTCCCAAAACCTTCACTCACCCATTCAGATTCCGCTGTGGCTGAACAACTGTTATCGACAAACGATAGTCAATCGGATGCCGGGCTGGACGACCCATTCGGTCATATGGGAAATGGGCTCGGAGGTCCTGGGGAGGTCGAGGATTCGGACCTCACTACGTCACCTGACGAAGACGAGGATGAAGCTGAAGCTGAAGACATGGCAAACGTTGAGAACGCCT
Source organism: Tulasnella sp. JGI-2019a (assembly GCA_019633535.1). Classification (NCBI taxonomy): domain Eukaryota; kingdom Fungi; phylum Basidiomycota; class Agaricomycetes; order Cantharellales; family Tulasnellaceae; species Tulasnella sp. JGI-2019a. Next base: position 162,027 of record WSUE01000024.1, read on the forward strand.
TGAAACTACCCAACCAGTCTTCAAGTAACACGACCAAGCGCCCCAAGACCACCGTGAAGGGGAAGCACCCTGCCCATGATAGCAATACCGACGATCAGGAGGATCAGACGAGTGGGGTTCCTGAAGAGAACACCAGGTCCGCTCCACGAGAGTCAGACACCGGACGCGGGATTGGAACGGAAACGCGGTGAGTTGATTGCTCTTTTGGCCCTAAATATTACTCATCATAGCGCTTTTGGGTAGATCCCGAGAGGCTAGTACGAACTTGGCTTCATCAGTCGACCTGGAGGCCAATGACTACGATGACATTGATGGGACAGACTTCGCCTCGTCATCAAAAGAGGTCTCCCATATTGGACATCAGTCTGAAGGGAGCCCAGAGCCACCTGCGCCCTCACCTCTCCCTCGACGAAACTCCATCAATCTGTACACACATCACCACGGACCACTTCCTCCTCGCGTAGAAGTGAAAGTCCCAGAACCGGACATAAAAATCGATGTTAGCCCAGCTAGTACAACCAGCACTACAGCAGGTACTCGTCCACGATCCACCCACAATAAAGCACCTAGTGTCAGGGACCCAAATGCTGTCGTGACCCGGTCCCACTGCACATTCCGCAAGGTCTCAATCCCTATATGCAAACCCGATGAGAACAATGATAGTACAGCAGAGGATCAAGTCACGACTGCTGCGGCGGGTGATGACAATGCTGCTCCTGGGAGTAGCACTGATGGTAATGTCGCAGGCCCATCTGCCCAACCTGACCCGGATCAACCTATCCAACGGACGTGCTTCATCGTTCCAGGATGTGCTCTCTCAGCGTTCGATGTTGTCAAGGACGATGATATTGAAGATCTTGGCGAGGCCACTAAAGCGGAAAACGACTCCAAGATTCCCGACTTTGGCTTGGCCCCCATCGACCCATCGGTGTTCGCCGCCCTTCATCGGTTGGTCGGCCATGACTTTGTAAACGATACCGCATGCGCGTGGCTCCCATCCCCAGAAGAACGTGCGGCCTTCGACGCAGTTCTTAAGGAATATCGTCACGCCGAAGCCAGCCAGAAGCACAATCCAACTCTCCGGTACGCCGAATCGTCTTTGGACACACCTGTGTCTCGTCGTCTCGGACGCAAGTCTACTGCGAGCAGGTACAAGGTTGTCTTACGTGAAGGTGGTGATAGTAGCTCGGCAGGACCGTCATCCAGCCAACAGTCGAAACAGAGACGACACCGCAGACGCTACAGTACAGCAACGAACGGCACCACCAAGCATGATGATTCGGACTACGAGGAAGAAGAGAGCGCAAAGGGAAGAAGGGCAGGTCACAAACCTGCAAGCAGCAGTTCGCCGATCCCGACTGTGAAGTTCTTACCCGCGTCAGGCGATGAAGATGGACGAGGTTCGGACGTAGATGGAACGTCGTCCCTGACTCGTTCAGCCTCATTGGCTGCCAGTGCTGCATCATCCACTCAGGCTCCACCCAAAGTTGTCCGACCTCGAAGTCCACGATACTCTGTACGGCTTGGGAAGCGAAATGCGGATCAAGCGCTCCTTGAGGATCGTGGCCCGCATGAGGAGTCAGACAGTGATGAGGATGCGGAGGATGCGGAGGAGAGACCTACCAAGCGGGCACGCAGATCGACACGGATTCATGGCAGCACCACGACTGCAAAGCCCCTATCGTTACAGAAAAGTGCGTCACACCCGAACCACGCTGAGGAGAAACCGAGCAGCTCAAAGAGCCAAGGTCCGGCGCCCACCCATTGGCTCCGCAGCACGAGCACGACACCGACTGCAAAACCTCTATCACCGCAGAAGAGTCTTCCGAACCCAGCCCACGCTGAGGAGGAACCAAGCAACCCCAAGGGTCAAGATCTGGCGCCAGCGCATTGGCTTCGCAGTGTGAGCGTCACGCCGAGTTCAAGTCCCGAAAAAGGGAAGAAGCGTGGAGCGAGCGAACTGGTCGGCGAATCAAAAGGGAAATCCGGTGCACATAGCACTGCGGCTTCTCAAAGCCCTCGTAAACGGAGACGAGTGGCCACAGGAGGGAAGGCAGCAGGCGATAGAGAGACCAGTGTGGTTCCCGCGGATGATGACAGGCTTTCTGTGAGGAGCTCGGTATCCAGTCATTCAACCCCTCGCGGCGATACGGTGGAAGTTGTCATCAATGCTTCGAGCCCTAAGCTGAAAGGTCGGCGTGGTGCAGCAAAGTAGAAACCCTCTCATCTCATAACCCAAAACGCGAACTTGGTCGTTGTATCCTTGTTTTATTATGCACATATGAATCCTTCCCCATCATCCCCACACCCAACACACGCTTTTGTAGATGTAATAGAAATTGATGGGCATCTTTGGGCCACTGTATGTCTCAGCATGACCTCGGTGGAAGCCTGCCGTCAAGAGACAACACGAGTGATGAACGGGTTGAACGGCAACGTAAGGAACTTGGCGCCTGGAGAAACGATCTAACAAAAGAATGTCTACAACAAATTCCCTCCCATGACCAACGCTGTGCATAGCTACTATCTCGCCGCCTACCAAGTGAGCTATACACTCCCAATTTCTCAACAGACTAATGCTGTCTTTCTCTTTAAAGTCTTGTGTTAGATTTTTCGTGAAATTACATTGATATTCCATCGTTTGGACGGAGCTCAGCCCCATATCCCCCCGTCCAACGAATGCTTTCGGCTCCGAATCTCTTGCATTGGAAACTCAGTGGGGTTGCCGTTAGATTCCCTTAGCGAATGTGCGTTTACTACAAGGCATAAGAAGTTGACAAAAAAACCACCTTCCCTACCTGACTCCCTATCATGCACTCTCATCGGAACATATACTCTTGCTTGCCCTTCTACAGCCCTTTAAACCGCAATCGCTCTTGGCGGATACATTTCTCCACTTTTGCGACCCTCACTATTTACTCTCGCCATTAAGGCCTTCCAACTACCCAGAGCGACGTTGCCGCACGCAGCTCTGACAGCTCCGATCCACTGGGATATCCATTGGCGTCGACGTTGAAGTAGACTTTGGTGTCTTCGCGTCCATCAGCGAGCTCACCTGCCCCAACTCAGCCGCAAACATCTTCGCCGCGTACGGTATCTCCCTCGACGCCTTCATCAAGGTAAATATCCTTGCCAAAGCTACCAGCATCCTATCTTAGTCAAGCAGTGACATCGCCATCTTCGACGTTGCGCTCGAAACTCTCATCATTGACGGGCTTCGCTCAAGGATCAAACCCAGATCGCTATATGCACCATGTGGACGTTGCCATCGGCATCCAGGGGGGCACTTGCCCGAAGGCTTTCACCCCTGCAACCATCACCGCTCCAGCGGACGTCTCAGTCTCCCCTGAGCTTTCCTTCTTTCTTCTCTACTAGTTTGCAGGGTCCCTGGGCAACTTCGCGGCATGCCAGATTTGCCTGTTCTGATGTTGATCATGTTGTGAATCATGTATGCACCTTGAAGACGCTTTTGCAGCTTGCACAGCGGGATGACGCTGACTCTGCCTCCAGGCCCGTTTGATAGGTCGGATCCCATGTGACGATTCAAAGATGTACAAGTCTCGGGCTTTGCTTCATTTAAGGATGGGCTGATCCACAACGAAGGCCAGGTTTCCCAACGAAGGTTGTATGGGTTCGTCTTTTGATCTTCGAACGTAGTCGTGATGATTGGATTGGCTCAAGTTGATCACAGCGCACAAGAGATACAACTTGAAAGTCCTGGGTTCACTTTCATATTAAGCCAAACGACCACCATCGTTTACTTTGGCCATCAACCTGAGGGTCCGTTGGCGTGTCCACACCAGCCCCGGTTGGCGAAGTTTTAGCGGCAGACGTCAACGCGGTTTCTTGCTTGAGCCTCCATTCCCGGACCTCTTCTTCTAAGAGTGCGATCCTCTCTTCGGCCAGTACTTTATGCTTCTCGTGTGATAAATAGCCTTGGGACAATTTCAAACCCTGTTGTGTCAAGCATGTCCTGTATCAGATTCGCCTTTGAATGCAATGATGCCATGCGAATCAAACGAATCAAACGTACCAAATAAACGGCATATGCGAGGATAGCAATGGGAACCATGGCCGGTAGAGTCGAGGCATACCATTCAGCATGTCTTGATCTTTCTTTTGGCTGCGGGCGCGTAGGCTCTGGACTCGGCACAGGTGATTGAGAGGCTCTAGTAGATGAATGGATATCTCGGCATGATGTATTGGGTTGGATCGTAGCTCGAGCAAACCCAGGAAGGCGGGCCGCTCTAATGAGAGACAGTTGCTTGCTGGCCCGCAAAATGAGCATAGTGGACATGTAGATCGTTGGCCACTTTTGGACCGCGGGATCGCCGTATGTCCGGGCTCTGCCAAACGAACCGAACTGCAGCAGCAACCCTTTGACAACTTCTGACTGTGCAACCGAGCTGTGTAGACGTTTTGTGTGTAGCTCCCTGGGTGTAAATGTAGTCGGCCAGTGGCGGCTCTACGATATCCTGGCACCGCCCATGATTGGTGTGTACCGTGAATTGAACCTAGGCTTTGGACACTTCATGTTGGGCTACTTTTCTTCGCCTCGAGACTTGATTGGCCCATATATACTGGGGTATACTTATCGGGGTTGTTCGTCGGGCCTTGGTGTACCTGACCCAACGAACTCAAGCATCTCCCGTGACTATTGTTTTTGTTTGGCCACCAACTTCTTCTCTATCCTTATCTTTGTCTGGCAATCAACAATATCTGGCTGGTTGCCACCTCGCCCATGTGTCCAGGCTGGCCAATGTCGCTTTGTCCTCGGCAATCTATTTAATGTAATACTCGAGCCCATCACATCCCCCTGGCCCCCTCCTCAACTCTGCTACTTTACCATTCCCTGCTACCCCCTCCCTAGTCTAGACTGTAAGATATCTCTTCATATATCCTCAATCCGCACACCTTACCACAAAACTACAACGATGAGCCGCGATATCTCAATGGTAATGCTCGTTGAGGCCCTCCTCAATGCCAACTCTCCATCGAAGGCGCCAAGATCATACTACCCAGCATCTTCCACTCGCCAATACCGTCGGCGAACGTCCCACAACTACGACTACGACGATGCCGATGCTGCCGAGTTCCCTGGAATGGGATCGGACGATCCATACATTTCGCATATGGGTCACCAAAACCCATTCGACACTATCCACACCCGTCCCACAAGCGTTTCGTCCAACATCACCTTCGGGTGTAGGAACGGCGGTGATGGTCGCCTCATTTCACTGGGCCCGCCACCAGTCTCCCGTCACTCGGAACCCTCCGTCTCATCTCCTGAAACAACGATACGGGGCAACAGTACTGGTAGCTCTTTGGGGACGTTTCACTCCTTGGACCAACAAATTTACGAGGGGGATGGTGACCTCGATGGCGACGACGTCCTGCAAATACAAGGAGCAGCGCTTTGGACGGTGAACTCCAGATCGATGACGTTCGCCACCTCACCGGAGTCTCTGTACCGGCCTCGCCCCTACTCCTGTCGGCATCCCCGGTCCTCTTCTCATCATGACGATAATGGTATCAAAATGTCGACCGACCGCCATCACCAGCTGGGCGTGAACCATGTTGTCGCTCCACCACCGTCACCACGCGAACCTAGGGACAGGAGGGCCCACACGACCCGACCGAAAATCAGTGGCCCAATTGCTCTAGGAAAGCCAAGATCATCCAGCCTCGACTCTCACCAACCTGTCCCCCCGCGACCACGGAAGTTCTCGCTTCCCGCCATCTTCAGACGTCGGCAGCAGCCGCAGCACCCAGACGCTTCCGACAAAAGCAAAACCGCAAACTCGACACCACTAAACCCTTACACATCCACTTCGAGCTATGACCCCCATAGAGGTCAATTCCGTTGGGGCTTTCGTCCCGTGAACAACCCAGAGAAAATCAGCCTTCGGAAGAAGGTCTGGAGAAAGTTCAAAGCAATGACTAGTTCTACCCCTCGTCAGGATGACAACTAAAATTTGGCCACATTCTAAAGGCATTTCGATGCCGGACGTGTTGGTCGCGGGCAGACATTGGATTCTGCAACTTCTTTCTTGGACCCTTTTATCCTCTCGGACTTTTCAAACTGCTGTATTCGTGAATCCTTGTGTAGTGCTCTCAGGGGCTTTGGACGTGTTAGTCCTTATGCTTGGGCCTCCCCATCATAGATTGAATAGATACATCTCATTTTGACTTGGCGCACTCAAAGAACCTTGATTGCGTCGTCTGCGTCACACTGTCCAGCGGCTATGGTCAGGGGAGTCCCAGTCGTAGATCACAGAGCCGAATGGGGAAGCATATAATAGACGGTAGGATGCATGGAATGGGAGATAAAGAGCATGTGGACGAGGAAGGGATTTCTTTTTGGCGTTAGTTATTGGAGGTGGAACAATGAACACAGGACAGAATCTAACGACAGTCGAAACCAATACTTCATTATAGCACATGCCGCAAGGCCATGAGACAAAGAACATACACATACAAAAAAAAGTGATTAAATGACTCTTGCAGAACTACTCGACACGCTCCCCGGGTTGCATGAGATGATCTGTATGTAAATGGGGCGGTGGGCAATGGTAAGCTCGAGGCGAAGAGAGTGTCGCTCAAAGGCCCGAACTGACCGCCTAGCAGCTTGTTCATCTTGAACATATTGAGCCTGTCGGTGCGAAAGACAGCCTTCAAGGCGTCGTCGCAAAGTATCTCTCGCTTGTCGGAGGGATCTTGCAGGTTGTTGGCTTTGATATGATCCCAGAGCTTCTTGACAGCTTGCGGACGCGAAAGCATTGTTTGACCCGCGATACCTGCGAGAGCATCACTAGAGGATGAACCAGGGTGAATATTAGACCATGATGTCAAGACCCCTGAGCAATCCACCAGATAATCCCAGAGAATCTACACTTACCTCAGAACATATTCCTTTTGGAACCCTCCTCCTCCGCCCCCACTTCCACTTTTGGACTTCTTCTTTGGTCTATCGTCGTCGTCGTCCCCGCCGTCCTCGTCTGAATCGATTGTGGCCTTGCTCTTTTTGGTGGATCCTTTCTTGCTAGCCTTGGCCTTACCGTTCTTTGGAGTAGTATTTCTAGAGCCAGAGTTGCTCGTACCACCGCCACGCGTATTCCTCCCACCATTGAGCTCGAAGGACAATTGACGCGCCAGTTCCGCGTCAGATTTTACGAGGCTCGCACTCCTCCCGACGACCGCAGAGCCGTTGCTAACCCCGGGCTTCTTGGCATTAGTGCTCTTCAGCGGCTGGGGCTGAGAGGATTGGAAGGTATATGGTGAGGGTGACCTCTTCCGTTTCTGATGCGCCGGAGACGAAGAGGGTGCTGGTGGCTGATCTCCTCTGTAACCGTTCCCACCCTCGTGGGCGTGGCTCCCGCCAGTCGACACGACGGCAACATTGTTGTTGTTGACAGACTCGTAGACTTGGGCGATGAGCGCGTCGACGTCCTCTTTGCGTTGTCGGAGGAAGTCCTCTGGTTCTCCGTCCGCAATCAGCTGCTTCCGGACGCGCTTTGCCGAGATTGTGGAAAGATCGACTGCGGGAGCAGTAAGGATGGCCAAGATCTTTGGTGCGAGATATTGCAAGTCCATTGCTATACTCTCCCTTTAGGCTCTGGGTCGACCCTGGTTGTTCGGAGGTCGGAGTTGGGAGTGGGACTTGGGGTCAGCACTCTGGTCACCAATGAAACCGCCGATGTCCAACCTAACATTCGACTAGCTCACACGCCCCTGCCTGCCCTCCCCTGTCTTCCCCACTGGCTATTGAGAACCTGAACTCAGCGGTATAGCTGAGGAGTTTTATGTACGGCCGAGTCATCCAATCATGGGCTGGCTCATTCTCAAAGTTGCTCTCCCGCCCCACCAGTGCTCTCAAGACCTTACTCATGTCAGGAATTTCAAAGCCTTTGACACCCCAAGATGGGGCTATAGTGTGGATTGATTGCGAGGTACGCTAAGGATTTGTGCGATGACCCGTGACACCGCAACATTGACGTGAGACTCGCTCCGTTAGATGACAGGGCTTGACTATAAAACTGATCGCATCATCGAGATCGCAGTGCTCATCACGAACAAAGACTTAGAACTCGTAGATGACGGCGTGGAATTTGTCATTCGGACGGACAAGAGTGTGCTCGATGGAATGAACCCCTGGTGTATCGATCAGCACGGGAAAGTGAGTATCCCCCTGAAACTTTCTGTGTGGTCTTGGGACTGACGCGTCGGCATTGCAAACCTAGTCTGGCCTCACTCAAGCCTGCCTTGACTCCACTCACGAATATTCAGGCGTGCGCGCGTCGGTTCTCTCCTACGTCAAAGGATGGATCCCAGAACCCCGAACTGGCGTGTTGGCGGGCAGCTCTGTCCATTGCGACAAAGCTTTTTTAACGGAAGGCATGCCAGATCTCGTGGAGCATTTGCATTACCGGTGAGGTCCATCGTTGTACTTACGAGACCGAAACCGTCGTTGGCTGAATGGGCTGGCCTGGTGGATTTATTCTCCTTAGAATCATCGGTCTGTCGAAAATTCTCTTTCCAGGACTAGACTAGTACTAACGCTGGGTCCACTTTGACAGATGTTAGCACAATCAAGGTGGGAGCCCAGCTAATTATAGAGCTGAACGAAGTGCCCTAACCACGGCATGTAATTTATGTGCAGGAGCTCGCGCGGCGGTGGTACCCAGCTACCATCGAGCAGCGCGCATGCGACGGAAAATCTGCGAGCAATCACAGGTCAGTCACCCTTTTCTCAACTCTAGCTTGCCAATCTCTCTTTATGTTGCGTTTACACATGGTCGAAAATAGAGCTCTCGACGACATCCGAGGGTCCATTGCGGGTATGCACGAGTCGGTCACCTCAGCTTACATACCACATACTTATTTGCCTTTCCCACTTGTGCACGCAGAACTTCAATATTACCGGCAGACCCTTTTTAAGCCCGCGTCCGATGTTTGACTCTCTGATTTCTCAATCTATAGCAATTCCGTTCCTTACATCATTATACACTTGGGGCCCAAATACAGAGCGGGATAATACAAACCACCAACAAAAAGAATAAGCCAAAAACGATGTGGTCAAAGGTAACAGAACGGAAAGGTACTTTTAAGAGAGGGCGAATCAGCACACAGCACACGCAAGAATCCCCGCTCGAAGGGAAGAATTAAAAAACCCCTTGTGAGAGAGAAGAATAGCGATTGGACGAATTGCTGCAAGCTCGCTCTCTATAGCGCATAAATGTAAGACGGATGGCTATCTCCGAGTCGCTTCCTCGATTCATACGAGTCGTCGAATTGTCCAGAAGCGCGAATGGCGGCCTTGGTCTGATTCTGTCGATCGTAATAGAAGCGCGTGACGAGCGGGCACACGCACATGGCGCACGCGAGGGCCAAGTTGATGCTGGTGCCCTTGTGATAGCGTGGCGGGTCGTCGAAGAGCCATGTGGATAGGATGCTGCCACAGCTGGTGGTCATGAGGCCTATAACATCAAGCATGAGTTAGGTGATGAAGGAAGACGGTGATACTTGGGGTAATGAACGTACCCAATCCGATCATCGTTCCCCGCTTGTAATGCGGCCATGTGTTGTTCGTGATCCAAGCAGCAATGGCGGGCGCAGTCGCATAGACGCCGATCACTTGCAAAAAGATCGAGCCGTAAAGAGTGTGTTTGTTCGTAGACGCTAGAGGACGTAGAGAAATCTAAGCCTTCTTTTCCCTTCTGAACGAAATAAGAAATGAGGAACGTACTGTAAAAGATTGCGTAGCCGATGACGGCGCAAAGAGACATGGACCCGGCGGCGTAACCACGTTGTTGATACTTATCCGAAAGGAATGCCACGGTTATACTCACTTGAATAAAAAGAGGTTTCAAAAGTCAGTTCCGTGTATGTCTAGAGAGAGCAAGGTGTCTAGAGTCAATCTCACCGACAGCTGCCACGGCGAACGGTGGTACCGTAAGCAGTTGCGTCTTGGTGTTCGAGTAACCCAAGGACTTGATGACTGGACCAGAGAAGTATCCAAGCCCAGCCAACATGCATCCGTTCGTGAAGGTAATGACGGCGAGGAACAGAGCCTGAGGGTCTAGGAAGGCGCTCAATCCCTGGCGAACGTTGATGGGACCAACGTCCTTCTCGACCCAGCTACCATGTAGAGCCTTGTTATAGGCAGCGTTCTCCTCTGGAGTGAACCACTTGAAGGTCGCGGGCGAGGCGGGCATGACGAGGAAAATGAAGATCGCGAGTAACATCGTGGCACCTCCCTCGATGTAGAAGATCCATTGCCAGCCCTTGTGTCCGAGGGCTCCGTCCTAACGCGACTAGCATATTAGATGGAATCAAATGGAGCGCACGGCCCAGAGTCTCACCATTTGCTGAATCGCGGCAGCCAGGAGACCGGAGAAACCGCCCGCCAACGCTGTTGCGCAGTACAGGAGACTCATGCGCAGTTGCATATCTTCACGACGGTAGAAGCTAGACAAGTAGAAAATGACTCCGGGAGAAAGTCCACCTATTGCGTCCGAAATGGCAAATTAACAACGCGTGCCTTGTGAGAGGGCCATCTCAACCATACCTTCGATCAATCCAAGACAGAATCGAGCACCCACGAAGCCACCATAGTTCTTGATGGTGCCCTGACATATCGTAATCAACCCCCAGAGGAACGCAAGGGTGGGCAAGTGCCGATTGGGACCGAGCTTCTTGGTGACGAGATTTGATGGAATGTCGACCATGATGTAGCTCACACTAAGAAAAGGGAATTAGTTCGTCAGGCCCGTAGACTTAAACCAGCGATACTGTAAGCGCTCACTAGAATATGGTGAGGCCGACGGAATATTGGTGGTTTGTGAGTTTGGTATCCTTTTGGAAGCCGGCGACCTTGGCATTGCCGACATTGCTTCGATCCTGTTGACCGAACGAGGTTTAGTTTACTTTCGAAAAAGACCGACCGCCACATTCCCCCTATCGTGATTGATTAGGTAACTCACAAGGAACGACAAGAAGTCTAAATATTCGTGAGATGCGATCCCGTTATCAGCAGACTCATTCTTTGAATGGGGTTTGTGAAAAAAAGATAAAAATAACTTACACAGAAGGATCGTGAGGGGCAAGACGTACAGGTCGACTTTCCTCCTGGCCCGCTTCATGATGGCCTCATCGTGGCTATCGATCGCGCTCGTAGCGGAAGGCAAGGCAGAACTTCGTGAAGTGTCATTGTGGCCGAGCTTCTCGTCGGCAACGCTCGAAATGCTGTGCTTCTCGGAATCACTCATTGCTGGGGGGAGAGCGGGTGAGGATAGGTGAGACCGCGTTGGGACAGACAGACAGACAGACGGTGCGAGAGAGAGAGAGAGCGGTATTAAATGAAGGAGGGAAATGTGTGTTTGACACCTCTTGAAGCTCGGTCGGATGGGATGGTGGTTTTTATATGGGGGGAGGGTCACAACATTCCGGGCCCGCGTGTCGGGACCTGGAACGGATTCCTGGGACATTTAGACCCGCTGCGGCGCCTTGTCAACTCTCAATACAGATAAGATTGTCACTATGTTCCATCTAATTTTTATGGTCGCTCCAAAGACAACACACTCTACTAGTTACACTAGCCACCATCAAGACGAGACGCGACTCACGCAAAATGGGACTGGAGTTAAGGACAGACACATTTGAGACTCTCTGGGTTCAACGCGATTGGAACCCGATCGCTGAGAAGCAGGTGTGCTTGCCAGGTTCAATTGTGGGACCTGCAAGTTCTCATGCCGCATTTAAGCGGGTGGGCAACCTCCATACGTCCGTTCAGGTGGAAATCACCGCCCCGCCGATAGACACTTCAGAGACAAACCCAATTTGAGCCACTGCAACAGACAAAATTCACATGCAGCATCTTCAATCCTGGATGACTGTCTCTCTCTTTTGCGGCGAGGTTAAAGAACATCCAGACAGATCAGAGCACCGTTCTCCACCGCTCGATTTTCAGTTCGTCAACGTCAATTATGAGTGCGACGGCCCTTCATGCGCCTCCGCCCCAATCCCATGGGTGCGCCTCAGGCCCAAAAAAGGTTTTTCGTCCACCGACTCCTCCAAGTTCGTAAAGTAAGGGTGTATCGCGTGAATATCGAATGGAAGTTGCCTATTTCAAGCAAAAACGTCCTAATCCGCTTTGGCCGGAATGCTTCCGGGGTTCTTCTTACTCCTAGATCGACTCAACGTTATCGGTCGAGACCGAAAACATATACAAAAGCAAAGCCCCGGTTCGTCCCTGAACGTCCTGGTAGGTACTATTAAGCTTGCCTTGGCGATATAAGTAGACCTTTGGGGGAAGGGGACCGCAGTGAGTGCGAAGAGGCCTTTGTCGAAGAGGCCTTGATCAATGTCCGCGGATGGCTTGGATGACGTCCGAGGTAGTTTAAAGCTATTATTCCAAGGCGTCTCTTGATGCTGGCCGTTGGCCATTGCACATCTCAACACAAGTCGGACAAACAATGATTGCCGAACTCTCAAGTGTGGTGTGCGCAGCATATGAAGCTAGAGCTGTTACAGATCGTTATCATGGCAGAATTCACGCAATTCCGTGGCATTTACCTTTTTCTTTTCTTTTTTCGGGATTCTTCTCACCATGAATTCGGGATTCGGCGATCAGGTGCCAATCAGTTGCACTAATGGATTTTTCCGAACTTTCTGTGCAATATAGGGTCGAGCGCCATATAATCTTTTGAGCCTTTCCTTAAAGCGGGTCCTATACAGTTTCATGATCGGGCGCGGCTCGCCTCGCCCTCAGCCAACTCGCAAACATTTGGCACAACCCATTTTTGGCAATACACCATTGCGCCGGGCCGGCACCTCCGACTGCGTGCCGCTTCACGATTTATCCGTCTGGTAAATCTGTCACTTTTCTCTCTCATTCACTCCCCTCGTCGTTTTTTTTGATCACGCTCTGAAAGATATCAATCACTTGCCAGCATGAGTTCAACACGTAAAGTCATGATCTGTGGTGAGTGTATTGCGCTCCTGACGACCCTGGCCGACATACAAAAGCTCAAGTGTTGGACCCTTAGGCGATATCGTTTGGGCGCACGATGAAGTGAAGAGCATGCTAGGAGGTCTAGCGGAAGTAGTTGTAAGTTCCTCCTCCCCCCTGAACCATTCCAATTTCGAGTCTAGTGCAGTGCTTGACTTTTTTTTTTTTTGATCCGACATGAATGAACGATTGACTTACGTTTGGTCGCGCTGCACTCACAGCGAATGGACTCACGATCTCGTGCAGCGTTCTACGAGGACCTTGAAGGCAAATACGCAGGGACGGTCGCTATCTATCGTCACAACTCTTCCGCCTCATACATTGACGTATTCGATGAGGACCTCATAAGTCATCTCCCCGAATCGGTCAAACTCATCGGACACAATGGTGCGGGTTATGATCAGATTGATGTAAACGCTTGCGCGAGGAAAGGTTCGTGAGAAAAAATAGAGAAATCTCCCCTTTCTTATCGAAAACTCAACGGTGGGGTGGCTTATTCGTTCATTGTGATTTGGTTTTTAACCTTGTAGGAATCACAGTGACCAACACTCCGGGTGCGGTGGACATTGGCACAGCTACGACCGCGTTATACCTCCTTATCTCAACCGTCCGTCAATACTCCATCGCCGAACGTCAAGCCCGCACCGGAGATTGGAAGAATGGCTTAAAACCCGCACACGATCCCTCTGCGCTTTCACTAGGTATCCTAGGCCTTGGTGGCATCGGTCTGACGCTCGCCAAATACGCGCATGGTTTCCCCATGAAGGCCACTTATTACTATTCTCGAAATCCAGTCCCAGATTGCCCCGATTGGATTGAGTATTGTCATTCCATGGAAGAGCTGCTCCAGAAGTCAGACGTGATCAGTTTGCATGTGCCGTTGAAACCCGAGACGACGGGTTTGATCGGGAAGAAGGAGTTTGCGATGATGAAGAAAGGTGCGATCTTGATCAATACGGCGAGGGGAAAGGTGCTCGACGAGGAAGCATTGATCGACGCGTTGAAGAGCGGACAGGTCAGTTGAGAGCTATGTAAAACTCTCGATACAATCTGATGTTTGTCTGTCAAATCAATCAACTCTAAAATAGCTGTCCGCCGCCGGTCTGGACGTCTACCCCGACGAACCGAAGATCAATCCAGCCCTTTTGGAGTTCAGGAACGTCACTTTGCTACCGCACATGGGAACGGAGACGCAAGAATCGCAAAAGAGTGAGTGGTACACAACGCAAGCAACCCCCGGCCTCGTCTAAGCCGTCGAGCTAACATCCCTCATGTTTTCCTTCCATAGCGATGGAGATTCGAGCGCTCGAGAATATACGGGTCTACTTGACTGGTGGAACGCCGAGAGATATCATACCGGAATGCCAACACATGAAGTGAAAGGTCGAGCTCGACAACTGTCCCCCTTGCGATTCATAAACATAGACGCATGCAATAGATTCAAAGTTGAAAAACCCCGCTGATCAGTCCTCGAAGGCGCTCTTTCCTGACCTTAGCTGATTGCAGGAGTGGAAGAAGCTGCCCTTGGCGACGTATTCTCGGTACCGCACCTTGTTGCCCTCATCACGAAAGGAGCGCGCGCCCCTGTTAGCTCCACAGACTCCGGTACCGTAACCTCTTCCGTGGGGGATCCCGCCTTCCTTCTGGAAATCTTTGATCGAGCTAGGGTGGTAATACACGGTGTTTGAAGACCCGTCTTCCCTAGCATGTTTTTACAGACGGAGACGGAGAGGAGCAAAATGTTCCCTCAGATAAACGCCCCCCAAAAAAACAACATTTCGAGCTTCTGGATTAACGTAAGTTCTGTCAGCTGGTTGAGGAAGACGCCGCGGCAATGTCCGATAATATACCCTAGCGCCAGAGACTACGTGCGACTTTGATCAATGACGAACTGGCTTGAGGTGTTAGAGATATAAGACCTGTGTAGACAGATAGGTCTTACTCCTTGATTTGTAGCCGATGAACTTGCCGCTGCACCGCACCCATGACCACAAGGTCAACAGGAATGGAATTCATATCTTTGGTGGTGTCTTGATGGCATGAACTCGCCCTGATGGATTGTCCTTCTTACGTCAGTACGTAATGAATTGGCGTAGATCGCATCAAGACTGACCGCGTAAAAAAAAACCTGGGTTGTTAACAGCGGTTTGGCCCAGCCACAGGTTTCGACGTGACGTGTTAATTCAGCAACAGCGATGAGCGGTCATGGATCCGGTCTCTTGGAGGAGAGTCCCCCCAAAGAAAATTGAGGAGAGCAGCTCTTTCCCGAATGACTGACCGTGTAAAACACCTGGGCTGTCAACGCCGGTTTGGTCCGGCCACCAGCTTCCACGTGATGCGTTGATTTTGCTTTGCTCAGCAAGAGCAATGAGCGGTCACGGAGACGTTTTTTGGAGAGTCCCAAAGAAAATGAGAACAGCAGCCCTTTTCCCGAAGAAAGATATCCACGTTAAAGTTACCCCGCGCATCCTTGAACCGCAGAGGCCGATATGACCAGTAATTACCTCCGGTTCCAACGGCGTCGGTAGGTCATCCGAGCGGATCGGACTTTGATGCCGCTAGACAATCAGCACCTGGATAGTCAGACCAAGAGCGAGAAAATTGAATTATGCATCGTGCATTGCTAGAGCCCTTGAAGGAAAAGAAGCAAATGTGTTGAAAAGGAGATGTAGTGTCTGTGTTGATGGTCGTTGTCGAAAGAGATTCGCGCAAATCTGTCCTCTCCGAGGCTTTTCCGCAGGCAAGGGATAACCACGATGCTGAAACCAAGCATAAAAGAGAAGCCAGTGCGAGCAGAGAAGCAGGCCATAGAACGCCACATGTTGAACTAGCGTTCAAAAAGTATCACTTAACCCATCAAAAGCATCGCGGGGTAAGAAGTATCAAGAAGTTGAAGGTCGTCCAGAAAACCCGTCATCCTAATATGCGGGGCCCGAGGCGTACAATGTGGACAGACATCGGAAGCCGAAAGAAAGGGTGACCCGAACGCAGAAACCTTCGAGTGACGGGTTGATATACTTATTGCTCGACCAAGTCGCGCAAATACTGTTCGAAGTGGCTGTTAATGATACGGGTCGCCATGATCTTCGTGATACAGGGTTAAAGCCGCATAGTAATAGTACGGGTCGATTTGTTGGGTTGCGCTTCGGAATATGCTTTCACGAGGGAAATCTTGACCCTCGGCTTCTCCTGCTGACTCATCCTACACTGGAGCCGGATACCGGACGGCCCGAAAGCCATAGGCTACCTAGGTTTGGCCCCGGGAGTTGTTGAATGGAGTTTAGGACGGCCGATCCTGTTGACACATCCGGAAGAAATGCCATGGCGTAAACCATGGCCAGAAATATGTATGCGATCAAGCAGTGGGCCAATCGACCGGAGTCGTTGCAATTTGTTGGCGCGTATATCCACTCAGCTCCTCGGGAGTCGTGACTTCTAGTGGCTGAAGGTTCTCAAGGTAAGAGGACCGTCATGCAAATGGGTTTACGATTAACTCCTTGTTCGGTGGAGGTACTCACAAGTCACTGCGTTTGAACGTCGGCCCTCCCAGCAGTCTAGATTACGCGATAGCTCTAAATACCAAGCACTGATATACCGGAGCTGAGGTCGTTCATTAGATATCGGATAAGGCGTTGCGTGCTCGCAACGGGAAAGTTAAAATTGGATTTAGCTCCCCACGAGGGACAGAAGAGGATTTTCAGGTTCGCACAGCCAAGCAGACCTCACATACCCAGGACTTCTCGAACCAGGCGAGGTCTAGGATCACAGCCGAAGACGTTGCTCAACTTGAAGCGTTCAGCATCTCGCCTAAACAGCATTGGGTTAGGTATCCACTGCCCGTTTCAAACGTTCGAGCCCAGTGATTCGCACATGCTCCCTGATCACAGAAGAGATTACGCATGTCTCCGGAGAAAGATGTTGTGTTTTCAGTCTTGAATTTCGAATTGAAGTCAACCGTGGAGCGCAGTGACGATTGCCCATGGACCACCCATGCCAAGTCGACACCGCTCCACGGCAGTTCTAACTCTTCTGATGATACAAAGAAGATCTACTTGCGATGTACAAAAACCACTTGTGGACCAAGATCACCCCATGCTTCAGGTTCCGCTTCGAGTCGGGGAAGAAAGAAGGGACCCTTAGCCTGCCATTTCGCCTCGGCACCGTGTTTTTGCTGCCTTAGTCTCTTTCACCCTTAGGTGGGTCCTATCCGTACGGCGGCAGCATAAAACCGGGCGGCTTATTTTGTTGAGTGCCTCAGAGTCTCGGCCACAAGTTCTCTCCCTCCACTCCTTTGGAATATCGTTCTACTTTCAACCCCCATCAACTCAATCTATTTTGAACTTCACTCTCTGGATTTATCCATTCTCTACTGTATTGACGATGCAGCCCCCATCTCCGGTAAATCCCCAAACTGGACTACCGTGGAACGTGAAGACCGACAGTGCATTCGGTTTCGTCCCCACTCTCTGGATCTGTACCCTGTTTGTCTGTTTATTCTCTCTTGCAGGCTGTGAGAAGCCCCGAGACGACTTTCTTGATCGCTCTTTAGGGCTGACTATGTCTTCTATTGTTAGCGGTTCATCTCTACCAAGCATTCCGGTACCGGGTTAAAGCATGGTGGATACCGACTGTTGTCGCATGTGGCCTGGTGGAAGTTCTTGGCTGGTCAGGAAGAATCTGGGGCAGCCAGAATGTCTGGATTCGAGATCCTTATATTATGCAGTAAGTCTGGCATGGTGCTGGGCGCTCGCTTGTGGGTTGACACCTGCTCGCATTCAAGAATCGTCTGCACGATCTTCGGACCTAGCTTTATGACGGCTGCATTTTTTATCGTCTTTGTCCGCATAATTCGCATGGTCGGGCCAGAGTACAGTAGGCTTAGCCCAAGCATTTGTATGTAACCACGTTCCCTCTACCACTGGATGGAATATATTAACCGACACAGTCTTATAGACACCTTTCTGTTCGTTGGCACAGATGTAGCTGCCCTTCTCATCCAATCGATTGGTGGCGCAATAGCGGCAACTGCAGACACCCATGCTGGATCAGCGACTGGAGCACACATCATGGTTGGAGGCATTGTCCTTCAAATGGGTGCGTAGCAGCTTGCCATGGTACGACATACACTGACTTATTACCTGCTTGGATTTTGCCTCAAATTCTATCATGATAGTCGCAATCACCGTTTATGCGGTCACCTCGGTTGAGTTCTTCTGGCGAGTATACATGGAAATGCCATTCAGCACGTGCCAGCAAGACATAGAAACAGAGATGCCACCCAAATCCCCTTCTTTGAACTCCTTCTTTGAAGAGCATAGCAAGAGCGGGTTGGATAACTTGACGCTCAATGTCAAGACCATGGTTCTTGGTCTCATCATTGCGACCGTGTTGGTATACATTCGTTCCATCTATCGTACTGCCGAGCTTCTCGACGGCTGGGGCGGACCGTGAGTCCTGCACTTTTTTGAATCTCGTCTGCATCATATCTGATTGATCAGACCTCCCAATATTCCCTTTAGAATCATCACCAATGAGACGATGTTCAATCTATTGGATGGTGTGCCTGTCCTTCTGGCTATGATCACTCTGAACGTCTTTCACCCCGGGCGCCTCATTCCTGGGGCTCAAGCTTCGGGCGAAATGACTCAAGTCTGTAGTCCAAGTTGAGATGGATCCAACTGATGGCTAGCCTTGCCATTTCTTCAAGTGTAAAATTCCCTTCTCCCACCTTCCACCATAGAATAGACGTCCCCAAATACGTGGCTACACTTTCATTCTATCATCGGACATTATTTGATATATGCATGGACATGATGGACTCTGGGGATAGTTGCGAAACAGTCTTGGCCAGATATCCATGTCCAGGTACCAAAATATGGACTGGCAAATCAAGTAACTTCATATAATCTCACCTTGACTGCGGCGCCGAAAGAGCGGGATTGACGGACAACCAAGTGAATGAACGAAGCCGCAGCAAGGGACCCATGGAAGCGAGGTCGGATCGTTTGGAAGCAGTAATAATAAAGTAGATCCCTGTTAAGACGCTAAATCCGTATAGAAGTGCTCAAATTCCGGCTCAAGAACACGAGAAGCAGTTCGTGAGAGATTCATCTATACAATGATCAATCATAGAGGTTTGTTCCGACGTTCCCCGCCTTTGCTGACGCCTTCAAGTCGCGTCACCCGTTATTTCTGTCCCACCTATAATCTGTCCCGCGGGTACCATATGTCAGCAGATGATAAGGTATCCCCCGCGGATTATGACGTCTCCTATGCTCCACGAAAATTATCCTAATTCACTGATGCAGTTCTTATTAGCGCCCTGTTTGTCAGTTATATTAGCTCATCGGCTCGGAATACCAACATTCAGCCGGCAGGGCACTCACTGTATTAAGAAAACTGTGGGACTGGTAGTAACAAAAGCAATATTGAGGTAAGGCGTTAGGAAAGTTTGCATTACAGCTGCACGCTGCAATGCGGGCTGATCAGGTGCGTTTCGGAGCCGCAAGTTGCTCCCCTTCGGATTTAGACAACAGCGCGGGGTGGGTACTTCTTCCATCCGGGATTCGTCCTTTGATAAGCGTCTGACCCCTTTATCGGGGTTTTGCTAGACGCCAACCATCGGTCTTCGGTGCGTGGATTTCATGTGGGAGCCCTAGTGGGTAATATTGAAGCCGACGATGAGAAATCCTTCGTCTACTCTACTTGCGTCGCTGTAGGATGCCCAAGTAAACACAAATGTTTGTATTTTCCGTATATCGTTCCCAACCTCTGAATAGATCTGGGCTCAAGTCCTCAGGAGGTGACACGCCAAGCGCCTTGCTTCTTATTGGATCACTACCATCGCCCTTGTATAGACTGTAATTATCTTCCGCAACTGCACTTTGCTACCTCTCTAGATACGATGAGTTGAGGGGACATAGATCGACACCTTATCTACTATTTCCAATCTTAGATGATCATCTAATGGTCAATCAATGGGGCCCCCAAACCAACCAATGCCTCTACCCCATCATTGGACCCTTATGGCGGTTTCGTACTATATTCGTCCTTCTGTTCTACCGTCCGACGACCATCACACCACCAGATGCCCGGCAATTTCAAAATTAGATCACTGGTAGAAAGTTAAACCCCTTGGCCGGTAAGCTCTCAGTGCCACACTCGTTTGCACTATAAATTCTACATTCAATGTCGCTCAAAATCCTCAGTACATCAGCAATACCTCCCTCGTCGTCGCAGACATGCTATCAGTCTTCGTCAAATTCCTCGCAGCCGCATCGCTTTTCAGTGGGACGTATGCTTATCAGCCCAAGCATCTTGAATCTCGTGCGACCACCGCCGCATCGTACATCGCCTCGGAGTCGTCCATCGCCTTGGCAGGCGTTCTCGCCAACATTGGACCCAATGGGTCCAAGTCAGAGGGTGCTGCCAGTGGCGTTGTTCTAGCTTCGCCGTCTAAAAGCAGCCCAGACTACGAGTGGGTGCGGCGGGACGAACAATGCGGAGCGTTCATTTTCCGACATTGATCATTGGGTGTACACTTCAGTTACATTTGGATCCGAGTCTCGTCACTGGTATACAAGTACCTAATCGATCAGTTTACGCAAGGTCGCGATCCGACTCTCAAGGTCGGCATTGACAATTGGGTTGCCTCCATGAAGATCCTCCAGCAGACCACTAATCCCTCCGGAACCGCCTCGACTGGTGGACTCGGAGAGCCAAAGTTCAATGCTAATTTGACCCCAATTACTGGTATTTTGGCGTGCGTGAAATCTCGGACCCGTGCCAGGACGGCTACTTACAGGCGTTTCTCGATGTTAGCCGCCCTCAAAGGGATGGGCCCGCCCTGCGCTCCATCGCGCTACTCACGTATGCTATTTGGCTCGAGGCGAACAGTGGATCAGCCAATGTGACGAACACAATCTGGCCGATGGTCATTCTCGATCTCGACTACGTCGCCGGCAACTGGAACAACGTACGTCCCTGAAGCACACCCTCCATGCTTTCCCAGCCGACTGACTCCCGATTTTTAGACGGGGTATGACCTCTGGGAGGAGGTAAACGGTAGCAGCCTTTTTACGATCGCCATGCAGCATAGAGCCTTGCGTCAAGGCGCAGCGTTCGCCACAGTTATGGGTGATACCACCCGCAACACGACCTACACTACTCAGGCCGCGAACCTGTTGTGCTTCCTACAGGTTAGCAGGGAACTCCTACTTCCACAACTAGTGGTCTCATGCTATCTGCACCTCCTTATAGTCATTCTGGACCAGCTCTGGATATGCGATTGCCAATATCAACGAGAACAACGGCCGCAGCGGTCTTGACGCCAGCACGATCATCGCCTCCATCCACTCGTTCGACCCTGATGCATCCTGCTCGGATGTTGCCTCGTTCCAACCTTGCTCCGACAAGGCACTCGCCAACCATTACGCTGTTGTCAATTCGTGAGTTGCACCCAAGTCTGTCAAGTGCAAGAAACCCTCTGAGAGATGCTTCATATGAACACTAGATTCCGAACCCTCTATTCCATTAACTCTGGTATCGCTGCTGGCGCGGCCGTAGCTGTTGGCCGATACAAGGAGGACACGTATTACAACGGGAACCCCTGGTGAGATAAACATCCTCCCCGAGGCTCCCAGACGTTCTAATATCTTGCCCTCAAGGTACCTTTGTACCTTTGCTGCTGCGGAGCAACTCTATGACGCTCTCTATACCTGGAAAAAGCAAGGCAATCTTGTTATCACGGCCACCTCCCTTTCGTTCTTCCAGCAGTTCTTGTCGACCGCCGTCGCCGGGACCTACAACTCGACCTCAACTCAGTACACGTTGGTCGATCAATATTCTTTCGAATATAGATTGAAGTACTAAATATGTGTTTCTAGCACCATTGTCTCCGGTGTTTTAACCATGGCGGATGGGTTCGTTCTCGAGAATGCTAAATATACGCCTGCGGCTGGGGGCTTGTCGGAGCAATATGATAAGGCTACCGGCGCGCAATTGTCGGCTGTTGATTTGACTTGGTGGGTAACATTGGCCATTATTCTCTTAACAAGAGCACTAAACTGGTGATATTCTTGCTCTGTAGGTCCTACTTATCTGCTCTCACTGCGTTTGCCCGCCGTGGCGGCATTGTCCCCGCGACTTGGGGTGCTGCTGGCCTCACGACCCCGTGTGCTTCGACTTCTAGCTCTGTGGCCATCACGTTCTCGGTCTATGCCACGACCGTTTGGGGAGAGAATATCTACTTGACGGGAGGCCTCGACCAGCTGAGCGACTGGAGTCCTTCCTCTAGCTCCGCCCTCCTTATGAGTGCTGCTTCTTATCCATACTGGACACGTATGTGGCTTGTTGTGCCTTCAAACTGATCTACTATACCTGATGTAACCTTTCCCATTGCAGTCACCGTCAACCTTCCTGCATCAACGGCGTTCCAGTACAAATACATCCGCATCTACAATGAGACCACGACCTGGGAATCCGACCCTAACATGTCGTATACGACCCCGGCGAATGGCTCGGTCACACTCGATGATACCTGGCGCTGAGCGACTAGGGTGGAATCGTGTAGTACAAGGAAGAACCATGACGTAGATGTGGGGCTCCTGTCCTGGTTCTTTAATTCGTTCATATCCTAAGCGTATTGCGCTGAAATGAATTGATACTATCCATTTCAAAAATTGGATGAGTAGCGTGCACGATAGATACTGGCCTCAAATTTAGCACCGCCGACCTACTATTGGGCACTACCTGGCGGTTTCAGTGAATTTTAACACTTATACATTATATCTCTGGACACTATACGGCTGCATGATCGCGCCTCCCAGGTGGGTGCACAAATCCCAGCGATGTTGTTGGTAGTAGTCCATGGGCGCATCACGCGCCATATATAGGTGTGTGCATTGTTGAGCTGCATCCGGCGGTCGCATTTCAAACAGATCTGACCTCCTTTCTTTTCTTTTCCAGCTGTCAACATCTCTAAGCACCCCCTCCCTCTTGACCTCTTCATACACGAGCGTGAAAACGCCCTCTCAGCTTGATAGCATTCAGATCATCGAACCCCCCCCTTTTCTCTTGTCTCAGAGTTGACTATCGAGTCTTACGATTCAAAGATTACCCGCCTTCCAGAAAGCTGACTTGTACTATGGCCTTTCTCGTGAGTGTGTGGCAGGTCCACACGCCACAGATTCACGCTAACGGCTTCTCTGTCCTGGGGACGCGGCGAGCAGACCAAGACCCTCGTGAGTCTTTGTATCAGCGCTTGTCTCAACCTACCATCCACTCATTTGTGATTCATTGACTACAGAGATCTCTCTCGAACAAGTATCCCAAGCCTAGCTCTCACACAACGCATGATGAGAACAGACAGCCATCCGTAAGTCTCGGGTCATCATCCCAGTCCTCCACAATCATTGTAACGATATCCACTTCACGCGCAGCCCTGCCGCGACACCACTGCCATTCACCAGACAAAGCTCTCCAAGCTACTCTCCAAGATCGTGCTCACACTAGACAAGGTCCGTGTGGGATGTCTCCTACCAGCGAGAAGAGAGATTCCATAACTGACCAACCGGTTGGTTCTGAAAACAGAAGGCAGCAAGCGATAGGAAGGATGAATCTACTCCCAGTCCGGTAAGAACACCAGACGTTGTATGAGATCCCTGGGTGGACTCTGACACCTCGCCTTGATCTCAAGGCCATGATGTGCGCGTCACAATGGAGGGCGGAGAACCGCTTTTCGGAGACTAGACTAGCTCCCACTCCCACTCTCATCTCGCCACGCCCCCTTCTGGGTGAAAAAGCCACTGTAAAATCTCTGACGGCGGGTGATAATGTAAGCTCCTGTAAGGGTACTCGCTCGTATTGGTTGCTAACCGGTTGTTCGTAAATTGATTTTCAAAGTCAGAGAATGTTGCAAGACAGCATAACCAGGAGGCCCAGTGGTATCATCTGAGTACCGACACCCCATCAGATACTACTTCTGAATTAGACTTCCCACCGTCAACCAAGCCAAGACTCACTGCGGCAGATATTATGGCATATCGCAACGGGGGCGTCACCATCACACCAGTCCTTCCTCCAACCAAAGTCCCTGCTGCCTACGCCCAGACCACTGCTCCTACCACTGTGGAACCCATCACACCTGCTCTGAGCTGGAAAGAGGATCCCGTTAACGAGCCACGGAAGGAGATCCATCAGAATATACTCTCACCATCAAGCACCCTTGTCACCCTCGCGGAGCTTTCTGGAGAAGGACATGGAAGGATTGAGGGGTACGGATACATGAAGTCTTCATTGAACAAGGAGGTTCATTGGAGTAATCCTTCTGTATGTACGGTGGATGCGACTGGTTGCGTCGATGCTGTGCATATCGACATCAGCAATGAGCAGGAGCGGGCACTTGCTTCGGCGACGAGAGTTCCGCCGAGCGGCAGTGACTTCAGCCTCAGCGACACCGAGGTTTATGGATCACCGACTGAGGCCAGATGCTCCTATCGTCAGAGTGTTCGCTCAACGATGAGTCGGAGCGATAGCGACTGCTATGGATCGCCAACGGACGTCGGATGCGCTCGTTCAACCGACCTGCTGCCTTCCGCTCCGTCCCACACCAGCCTTAGTCTCCAGGCCGCGATCCGCGAGGGAGGGGATAGTGATCGCTGCATCTGCGGCTGTGACGGAACGACATTCCCTCACGCGATGGCCATGTCCTCGCCGGCCGCTCGGGACCAAAAGATGGTCAAGACCGATCATGGAGTCCCCGGCTTGCTTCGTCGCACGTTAAAATCGGTTGGGTTCGCTCTGCGTTCAAGGAACTCCCGGACCAAGTCGACCTAAAGCCACGCCGCGACCCACTACCCACGTCGACCGACTTATCCCCTTGTACACCACACCATCAGCCGCTTAAATCCAAAACACTTTCAACGGTCGAATATCATCCACTCATCATCGACCTCTACGCTTCCCCATCATTACTTATCCATAACTACCTGCCCCTCAAGTCTTACCCTCATTTACTGTTTTATGTGCTCATCGTATCCTTGGGTCCACCAACCCAGCGGTGACAGTGCTCCATCCTCAGCCACATCCCCTGTTGACATCTCAAACCCGCGAACTCTTACCAGTCGTGGGTTCTTGCTCTGTCACCACCAACATTCGAAGTCAACCAATCTGCCTTGGAAATTCGCCTCTCTACAAACATCATCAACCTCCGTCATATCTCGTTCCCTGAATTCGACGCGGAGGGCATCGGTCTTACTGCTTATACCCTCCCATTGCTTCCATTCTCCACGCGACACATTTTGCATCCACGTTGTCACAGGAGCGGATCCATATACCACTCCAACCCACAAGGGATGATGGCTCCGTATGTATCTTGTATCCACTCGGAATCTTCGATCCCGAAAACTACAATCCCCCACCCCTCCTCCCAACTCTGATACCCCCTCCCACCGTGCATTCTGATCCTAGTCATTACGATCTCCATTCTCATGTCACTTCCATCTCACTATCCTGGCCCCTCGTGCATTCGCCTTCTTATCTATATCATTTTACTTGGGTTATACTGCTGCAGCATAGTTGTTGACATCTTATCTGTCTACTCATATTTTATATACGAATTTCCCTCTTCTCGATGTTCCCATGGGTACGAAATTGCACTCATAAGTATTTACACATCAGATCAGATACCGTCTATGTGGCTTACCGAGCTTGTACGACACTATCATCACACCAAGACAGCAACATAAATTTTGCAGTGAATGACATGTATTATTGTATCAATACACCAGGGTATAATTGGTTAAGATGGAATACGACGATCTAGAGTGCAGTCGACCAATTCGAGCACAATTAGGATCATAACACCCGCATTTGATCATGCTGGGCTCACACAAGCCCGCCAACCTTTTAGCTGAACCTAATCAATTTCAAAAACCGAGACCATCTTTCAATATCCAGACCCTGCAGCTACTGTCACCATTAAACATCCTGCCATACTTCCGAGTCTTAATGATGTGTCGAGGCGTATTCTACAACTCCAGGTCCCAGGATACTCTTCAGCGCCTCTAATTGGCTGGATCCGGCCCCATTCCTGCCTTTGATCTGGAGGGTTTGTAGCTTTGCTGGTAGTTCGTAGTCTTCCCGAGGTCCCCGATCCGTGTGTCGGTTCCTGATCATGCAGACAAGTTGCCCCTGCCCCATCCAGGTATGCTGTATAATCTCTAGTACCTTTAAACTTGGAAGGGGCCATCGAGTGACGCCATCCACGGTCTTAGACTCGGAGAGCAGCTCAAGAAGTATGTCCGCTTCGTTGGACACACTTGGGTCGACAGCGTGTTGAACAAGCGTAAGCTTCTCGATGTGATAGCTACTCTCCATGAGGCGTGAGGCCATATAAATCGAAGCCCCCCTTGTGTTCGTACTAATTGTGAGGTGTACGGAGGGTGCAGCAGTGCTCGAATTACTGAGATTTTGGAGTCCTTCGGTGATGGTGCTTGACCAAACGTCCAGCGACCAATATTGCGACGACTTTATCTTCAGCATTTCCTCCCCTCTCTTTTGGGGTGTAAAAATTGAGTCATGGTCATATAATTCGATATGAGTGTGGTCGCACGAGGCCATAATCGCTCTAAGCATAGGGAAGAGGTGTTCCATTGGTGGACCGAGCAGCGTGCTTCCCAGATTGTGACTGTGTCGTTTCATATGGAACTTGGTGCATTTTAGGATACGTATAATGGCGAGGAGGTGTTCTGTGATGTAGGATTTAACATTCGACACGTCAAGGGTTTCCAGCGATTGTAGGATGATAAGTTCGGGGTAGTCTACGTCAGGGTGCCTGTCCGAATTGGGTTGCCAGTCCCGTATTAAGAGTTTGACCAGACTGGGTGATTCCTGGAGAAGGCGGGTGAACTGACTGAATGAAAGCTGATCTATTCTTGAACTGTGCAGTTCCAACGTTTCTAGACCAGAGAAGAGACCAGAATCCCATGGGATGAAGCACCATCCGAGCGAGATATGGTGAAGTCGATCGAGTTTCGTAGCGAATAATCCCCTAAGGACAGGGGTACCGGTGATCGGAGGGAGATGGAGTCCAGCTTGGGTCCTGCAACGTGACGTAGGCGGACCATGAAGGCTGCATCGAGCCCCGTCGCCCTCGTGGAGAATCGGGCGCTTCCACGAAATTCGAAAGACCCCCATCGGCGTACACCCGCCAGGAAAGGGTCGTTGGTCTTCAGCCTCTTCGGCCATTCGGATTTATGCTCTGAGGCATAGGAGGTGTATACGATATCGAGCGGAGTGCCCTTGGATTTGGACAACGATTTCTTCATGGCTGATAAGGACTGGTAGGACGACACGTGTGCCCAGAGAGATGGCGTGTCGCTAAGTGCTTTCCACTGTGGGCACACAAGCATGAGATCGCCCAGGCGCTTGTCGCCTTGTGATACTGCGGTGTCTCTGAGGACGAGGAGAAGGATATCTAGCAGGACGTCCTCGGAAAGTCGGTAAACTGGAGATTCGAAGTGCATAGCATCTGTTCTGAGCATAACAACGCTGATACTGGTGAGCAAGCCTCAAGAGGCGAAAGTAAATGGAGTAATTACTTGGAGATATCTACGGCGGTCTTCATGTTTCAACTCTTTGACGCTGTAAACCTGTGATCGGTAACGGTCGAAAGCCACAGATTTGTGTAGTCGGAGGGAGACTTATTGCCCAGGGAAGTCAGGTGTACTCTTCGCCTCTTGATGAGTGTAAATTGTTCCGGACTGTAGGAAATCAGCAGATAGAATGAACGTCCAAAAAGCCGTGTTGTCATCTTACTTATCTACCCCCGTCTGATATACAAATCCCCCTCGATGTTCGCGTGGGTACGAAGTTAAATCCGTAGGGACCTGGCACTGTACAAAGCAACAAGAGCGAGTTTTGCCCTCCGAAGCGTGCTGTTCCCTTTTTACCGCCTTATAAGCTGGTGACGGGTGGCAACAATTCATCCTAAAGAAAGGTGATTCCAGAGTGAATATAATGCCCATGCGCAAGGGGATCAGTATTGTAGTATCACCCTCAGTTTCAGTCTCGAAAAGTGATGGTCATTCTCACTGAAGGTGGGCGACACGCCTTCTGGACATGTTCCTGCATGTTCTTGGCTCTGGGCATCAGATCAGACGACGGCTTGGCGAGCTTCGTCTAAAGACAACAACGTAACTTTCGTGGTGGACAACAAATTTTGTCGTATCGACACTTCCGACTATACGCTTAGTTAAGATAGGATACCCACAACCGAAGCTCGCACTTAGGATCGAATCGAATCATATCACTCGTACTCACGCTTGACCATGCCAAGTCTACACACACATCAGAGGTATATAGTTGGCGGAGACCCTGATCGAGTTCAATAATTACCCCATCCTTTTAATCTCCAGGCCTACAACTAATGTTACAACGTTACGACTGATCGTCCTGCCATTCGTCCGAATCATAGTGATGTGTCACTGGCTCAGGTTCGGGTGGCACATATTCTACAATCCCAGGTCCCAGAATGCCCTTCATCGTCTCTAATTGACTGAACTTGACCTCGGCCCTCCCTTCAATCCGGAGTGTTTGCAGCTTTGCCGGTAGTTCGTAGGTCTCCCGAGGTTCTCGGTCCGTGTACCGGTTCCTGACCATGTCGACAAGCCCATCTTGCGTCACCCGACCATGCTGTATAATCTCCAGGATCCTTAAACTGGAAAGCGGCCATTTCGCCACTCCACCGATAGTCGTAGGCTTGGAGAGCAGCTCGAGGATTACGCCGATTTGGTTGGATGGGATGACGTTATGCTGAACCAACTTAAGCTTCTTGATATGGCAGCTACTCTCCATGAGGCGAAAGACGGTAGAAAGCGAAGTTCTCCGTACGTCCGTGCGGATGGTGAGATCTACGGATGATGTAGCGGCGGTTGAATCGAAGAGGTTCCAAAGCCCTTTGGTTGTGGCATTTGTCCAATCGGACAGTGACCAAGCCCTCGTCGACTCTATCTTCAACATCTCCTCCACTTTATTTCCGGATGTAACAAATAGATCAAGGTCCCACAATCGGATACGAGTGTAATTGCATGAGGCCATGATCGTTCTGAGCATAGGGAAGAGGTGTTCCATCGGTGGGCCAAACAGCGTGCTTTCTGGATAGCGACTGTGTTGTGTTAGATGGAACTTGGCGCATTTGGGGATACGTATGATGGCGAGTAGGTGCTCCGCGATGTGATTGGTGACACGACACATTTTGAGGGTTTCAAGGGACAGTAGGATGATAGGTTCGTTTGAGAGAGGGCGCAGGTCCCATTCGGGTTTCCAGTTCTCTATTGAGAGCTTGACCAGACCGGGCGACACCTGAAGAAACTGGATGAATCCATTCAACGAATGCTCTCCCTTTTCCGAGGCGTAAAGTTCCAACGTTTCTAGGCCAGAGAATAGACCAGAATCCCATGGAATTAAGCACCCCTTGAGCGAGATATGACGAAGTCGATCAGGTTTCGTCACGAACAATCTCCTAAAGGACACGGATACCGGTGATCGGAGGGAGATGGAGTCTAGGTTGGGTGCTGTAACGCAACGTAGGCAATCCATGAAAACTGCATCGAGCCTCATCCCCCGCCTGGAGACCTGGGCGCTTCCACGAAATTCGAAAGACCTCCATCGATGTACACTCTTCAGGAAAAGGTCGTTAGTCTCCATCCTCTTCAACCATTCGGATTCAAGCTCTGAGGCATAGGAGGTGTATACGATATCGAGCAGAGCGCCCTTGGATTTGGACAATGATTTCTTCATGGCTGATAAGGACTGGTAGGACGACACGTGTGCCCAGAGAGATGGCGTGTCGCTGAGCGCTTTCCACTGTGGGCACACAAGCATGAGCTCGCCCAGGCGCTTGTCGCGTTGTGATGCTGTGGTGTCTCTGAGGACGAGGAGAAGGATATCCAGGAGGATGTCGTCTGGAAGTTGGTAGATTGGAGATTTCAAGGGTATAATACTCGGCCTGAACATAATAACACTAACACTGGTGAGTAAAGCCGTGAAAAGCGAGAGTAACTGCAGTACGTACTTGGAGAGATCCATGTCGATATTCGTCTTCCAAGTTTCTCGACGCAATGAACCTGTGATCGATAACGATCGAAGGTTACAAACTTATATAATCAGCATGTGGGGAGCGACTGATTGCTCAAGGAAGTCAGGCTTACTCCAAACGAGTACAAGCCGTCGTGGCGGTAGCGGTAGGAAGTTGATATATTGATAGTCATCCAAATGTCCAAACGTTCAAACGTCCAACCAGCGTCGTTCTGCCGCAGAAACGTAATTAGTTGTACACGTTTCAGTGGGTCATTATGTCCGGTCAACTGATTGCAGATTCAAGCTGGCTGCCATGCCTTAAATGTTTCTTGGTCCCAGTGTGTCTCGCCTGTAGCTGATTGACCTCGCAATAATCAAATAAGGTCCTTGAGTTAAAAGTTACTAAAGTATCCCAAGCTTTCCAAGCATGCATAAAAATGGGACTTTCAGCCTGACGAGCCCCATATGAACCCTTCAAACAGCCCACGAGGTAGAACTTTACATTATCCAGTGCCTCTGTTACAAATTCAAGGTTCAGATTTGTAGCCGTGGATACATTCAAATCTATTTAGGGGGTCAAATTATGCCACAATCTCCGATCCAAACCCTCTCGCGAGGTGTGTCGCCAGCTGCCGCTGCCGCTGCCACTTCGTTCAATCTCCGCAAGACCTCCCCTCCTTCCCCCTCAAGGTTCCGCACCTCCCCAAAGCAGACGTACTTCCCGTTCAGCTTGGCTAGAGAGGTCTGATCGTCTGTCAACGTGACGAAGAATTGGCTGGAGTTGGAGTTCTTCCCAGAGTTGGCCATCGCAAGTGAACCCCGCTTGAACTTGTTTTTCAAGCCCTCCTTGGCATCAGCAAACTTTGGTCCATGAATAGACTTCGGATGTGAAATGAAACATCGTTAGGGGCAGTGATGGAAGTTACGAATGCAGCACACATACCTCCCCGCCGCTGCCATCGCCGCGCGTGACATCCCCTCCTTGAGCTATAAAGTCTTTAACGATTCGATGTATCGGTACGTTTTTATAATGAAGGGCTTTATTCGGAGCGTTCTTGCACATGCCCTTGTCTCCCTGGCATAGGGATGTGAAGTTGGCTCTTGTTTTGGCGAGGCCTGGGGCCAGGTCCAAAGCAAAGATCAACCTCCCAACAAGCAGTGGCTTCGGAGGTATAAAGGTGAGGGGCTCTTGCTGTATATAGGTAAGCAATCGAGATTTTGATTGGTTATATTCTTATTGACGTACATGTAGGTCTTGAAGGATGTCTCGCTGCTCCTCTGAGTGTCTCAGGCGTCTCAGGCAAGCCATATATCGCGGCGTTCTTCTTCAGGAGGGTGCGCGTAAACTGATAGGACGCAACGGTCGTATTGTAGGCCGTCTCATCGCCAATGCAGATGTCGAGAAATGGTGTTTCTTGATCTGAGGACATGGTAACACGGGAGTTTTACACACTGAACCCTATGTGTACATTTCATGGCGACGTCGCACTAAATAGCCGACAAAGCCTCTAGACAGAAAGTGAGGAGATGGGGGAGGTATTGGATGTTGAAGCATGCTCCGAGACGTTCAGTCCTCTAGCATACCGTCGACATTGCCTCTCCCCCTCCCACGGCCACCTCGACCGCGACCTCCGCGTCCTCCTGTACGACCTCCCCTGGTCCACCTCTCTTCTTCAATCTTCTCAATTTTCGGTGGTTGGGTAATCGTAACGCCACCATCAATGTTATCAGAGTACATTTTTCTGCACGGGTGGCTCAGTTGTCTGCGAAGCGTCAAAAGGACGAAATTTGCTTACCCCTTTGGAGCTGCCGGCTCGTCCAGCATATCCACGTCACCTCCGGGAACAACTGATTTAACCGAGGGTGGAACAACTTCCTTGACGCTGAGAGTACGGCCATCCGCCTGCTGTTGATCGAAGCGCTGAATGGCTCTGGTCATAGCGTCTCTGTTGACGAACTTGACGCGAACAGTGGTCGTCTCTTGGCTTCTGCTTGGAACAGTCCAGGCGTCTGCGATCGCTCCACATTCCGAAAATATCATCTGAGTGGTGAAAAAAGTGAATGTTTCAGATGAGATGCCGAGTTCCGACGGCATTAACTCACTTTGACATCGTCCGCACTCGTACCGGCAACGAGCTCTTGGATTTCCACTGTGGTGGAGGGCGGAGCACTTGCACCTTTGATAGAGAGCGAGCCTCCACTGGCAACACGTCCACTCGCCGATCCACGTCCTCCGACTGCAACACCACTCCCTCCCAGCGCCCTCGAGAACAACTTCGCTCCACCACCACCGCCGCCACTTCCACCGCCTGCAGCTGTTCCACTACTGATCCTACTTGCCAAGCTCCCACCACCCTGAGGTAAATCGTTTGCCTCTGCGAACTTGTCATGGCTCCAGTTCCCTTCCTTCGGTATGGCTTCGTGGGACTGGAAGCGAGAGAGGTTTCGATATTCCCGGTGTGAGCGTGGCCTGTCTCGATGCGGACGGGGTTTACTTAGATATCAATGATGCGACTGACGTATGGCGAATGTCTCGGGGAACGGCCACCACCGCGAGCCGCGGCTCCTTTGCCTTGATTTTCGGGAACGTTGAGACGAGCAGCGAGAGACATATTTAGGTTTGAAGGTTTTGAGATTTCTGGGTATGGTGGCTTTGATTACAGCGTCGTCCCGTTCGTATCACAAGGGCGTGATGATGGCAGTCAAGAACGAAACAGAGACGAGGCCACGTTTGCCGTTGTTACGTCTAAACATCGTGTCTACGCATCGTTAGGCCGTCGATAACGCGGCATTCCTATTCCACAATCAGATCCACTACACACCCCAATGGATTGTTGGAATCCTAGTGAATGCATATCGACATGCTGAAGGTCAAACCCTTCCCATTCTGGCTACACGAAACCTCCCACAAAGGGAGTGCCGATACCCTTCAGTGCCACGATTTATGTATTTACCTCCGAAATCACCTGCGGAGGTGGTCTATATTTTCCGTCACCGTGGCCCTTAAGTCTCAACGCTTCAAGATCCTTTTCTTATGTACCGGTACCGGGCCGTCCATGCGAAACCTTCTCGCATGTTGTAGAGTTGGTGATGCGTCTTTTGATCACCCACGTACGGCACTAGAAGTCGATCATTCGTCCTATGACTCCGGTCTCGCCGTTCCGGTGTGATGGTTGCCGATAGTTTTCGATCCCTGGCCTCGACCCCCGAGAAAAATCCCTCCTTTGCCCCGAAAGCGCAGGAGGTGCCGAGAATGAAGGACACAGAGTGCAGAATAATGCTTTTAATGATGAAGATTTGTGCTTCTCTGGCTTCTCACCTGGCCATAACATTCGGCCTTATGTCCCTAACGTATTCCCTCAACATCTCACTCTAACGCTCCATTCGTCGACCGTCCGATTCCATTCGGTCCGGCCCTCTTCACCTGCTCCTGGCTGGTTGCATTGCATCTTGGTTTGACCCAGCTGCACGGAATGCGATAGCCGCCGCGGTCAGTTGCTACACCGTGCTCGAAGACATTCACCATTCAATCTCACCCAAGCACAAGTACCCAAAACAATTAGCCCCATCACCTCAACCCCGCAGCCCCCCAGGTCCAAAGTCCGACCTAGCTCTCCCACCCATCGCGACTCCGCGCTCCCTGGAATCTCACCACCCAATCATAGCGGACGTATACTGGTTCCCAACACATAACGAGGTCTACTCGATACCCATGGCGCCCATGGGAGGACGAACAGGTGGCGGGACTTTGGATGCTCAGAATTCGACTGTAACAGTGTATACCCTCCTCGGATCCCTCGGCAGGGTGATGCAGAGCATCCATCTGCACTTCAATGATAGCGGAGCGACATGGGATACCTCGTATTGGACGAACACGCGCAGCTATCTCTATAACAGACATCGTCCTTCACTCACGACTGACCGCCCGGTCTAGACTGGTTTATCCGTGCACTTGATTTACGGAACACTCGTGGCCGGAGCCTGGTCAATAGTCTCGACATCTTTGTCCTCTTTGTGGCCGCTCCCGAATGCCTGGTCGATACGGGAGAGATTCAGCCCTGACGATCTACTTCTATCTCATGATATCACGCGAGCTGTGAGCGCCACAAAGCAGAGCGCGAGGCGTTAGCAAACCGCTTGCGCTCATCAAAGGAGCGCTTCAGGGCCGAATGGTACCGTCCGGACAATTGTGAAGATAGATTGTGGATGTAAACGAGGCCCAGGAACTTCAAAGACCTGCAGGCATCGCAGTTGAGGCTGCAGTGATATGAAAAAGAAGTATAGCGGGGCCGGGGAGGACAAAAGGAAGCAGGGAACCATGGCGAAGGGATTTGTCGTGGCTTGGACAATGAGCGCTACTGAAAGAGCGATTTATGCTGCTGTGTACCTTATCCGGTAGTTATGTCTAGAACAATACTGAGAATTTCGAGAGCACATTCGCAGAAGTGCTCCGCGGAAAGTAGAGTTTGCGTTGCACTTGCGCTGAAGGATCACCCTCAACCACCCCTCGACTGCTCATTGGGCTCTTAAAGCACAGCATCCAAGCCTGGTTTCATGAACACGCCTCAATGTGCACGACCCACAGGACTCCAAACGTCATATGGAAGCCTTGGGAATGTGGGAGAAGAAGCTTGACGCACGCCTGCCTCGAGGCCGTTGAATGTGGCCCTAACACTCCTGCGCCTCCCGGCAGGCGCGTTGCCCTCCGAACATGCGACTCATGATCCAGGTAAAGTCAAAATCATTATTGTTCGATCAAATCCCTTCCCTTGCACTTTAAATCTGACACCCAAACCTCCCCTCTAAAACACACGTCTCCTTTGTTCGCTTTTTTTTATATCTAACTTTCCTTATCTCTCGTTTTCAATACCTGTTAGAAACAGTGTAATCCCGACGAATGGCCATGTTGGTTGACAGAGCTGCCCTTCACAACTACATCCTCACGGGGGACAAGCGCCGACTGGACGGAGGTGTCACTGTAGACGGCCTGAAGTTTGTCGAGACCCCCTCGGAAGAGACCCCACCCAACCAGGTCGAAAGGTGGCGACAGCAGGTCGATGCAGCGGAGCTGCCGGTCATTCCATCTCCGACACCAGCAACGCCACCCCGGACACCACCCAGAAAGCGATCCACGGGCCCATACAGCCCGAGTCCATCCACGACTCTCCCAGCCAACTCGAGGCTTGAAGTGAGCGTACCCCGAGACATTGGAGCGTGGGTCTTATCCATCCCGCAAGGTGCATGCCCGCCAGACGACGCGCCGTGGTCGTCCCCCGTTGGAGGCTCCGAAGATGGCACCGAAGAGGCAATCGAAGAACTCCTCATTGCACACGCTGAACGGAAGCCCGGCCCGGACATTTCCACCGTCGCGCTGTCATCCGATGGTCAGGCGCTACAACCTCAAGGTCCGAAACCTCTGCCGAATGATGTTGAAGTCTACAAGTGGAGATCTGAGAACTATGTAGACTGGTGGCGGACGGGCATGGCTGCGGAACAACAGACGAGGCCAGTATCTGTTCACATGCCCGCTGAAGGAGCGTCGTCGAAGCCTTCTCTCTCGGACTTGGGGGAGGTGGTAACGAAGAGGCAGATGGTAGCGAAGCGGACGTTGGATGGAGAGCCGAAGCTACCACTTGAGAGGGGCTACTCACCAGTGGACTCAATCCCACAACCGCCTACACCGATTGTCAAGCCGCCGGCGCAGGTAGCACAAGTTCATGCCACCTTGTCTCTACCTCCGCCGAGCTTAGTCCAGATGTCAAACCCGGAAAACTTGAAAAGAGGTTCGCTAACCACACTTCGTCTGATTCTCATGCTGAGGTTTCCCCGACTGATGCATTGAAACGACTTTTAGTTTACTATCGAATGATCAGTGAGTCCCAGATTGAATCAAACCCACGCCTTGAAGCTAGAAGCTGACATTTTTACCACCATTTAGACCGAAATGAGGAGCCTCTGCCTGTACGAAACGCAAACCGCATCACCGACAGCCCAACGGCCGACAAGTCCATGGGAGTTCTCTTCCTCGATAACCCCTCATCCTACCGCGCATGCGATCTTGCGACCATCATTCACTCTCGCGAATGCTCTCACATCAACACGCCTACATCCCCACGATTCTCCCCCGCACTTCACCGAAAGTTCGCGGAGGCTCACATGGAGCTTAAAAGTAAAAGTAGCATCAAACTCGGACGATCGAGCAAACGCTCCCTTCGATCTCGTGGGTCCGCCACTGGCTCCAGTTCGCTCGCGTTGAAACAACAGATGCAGCAGGAGCCCTTCCCAAGGCTGCAAATCCGGTTGAAGATCTACTTTGATCCGTATTCGGCCATCACCCCTCGAACTGCGACGAGGCTTAGGAGGCGTGACACGATGATGACAGTGTCGAAGGTGCGAAGGCTGAAGGATAACGACGTCCTACCAGCGGGTGTCGGTACCGACGAGGCCTCCGCCCTCATCGTCAAGGTGTTCACGGAGGAACTGCCTGTGATCAGCCCCACGATCAGCCTAGAACAAGAGAGACATCGTGATGCGAACAACAAGCGCAATCACGCCATCGTCAGGTCGGTTCAAAAGTGCGGGAAGTTTGTTGCCGTGGTCGTACGTGGGACCGCCGCGGGCGTCAAGTCTGTCGGGGATGGCTTAGTCAAATTCGCCGATGTCCTCTCTGGACCACAGACCAAGAGGTCCAAGTCGGATCATGATCACTATGATGACCCGACTGATGGCGTGGCTGGAGAGTGTTGACCGTCTGTGAACCATCAAAGCATTCACCAACATGGACACTATCTCATCGCTATGAATTCTTCTCTCTTCCCCCCATTACTTACAGAGCCGCCGAGCGGACTTTTATCATTATCTCTTACGCTTCAACCGATTGATGTTCTTTCTTTCATGCATAAAGTCCGCTTCGTATGCTTTTGATGTGTAAATCCGATATGCACATGCGTCTGCTTATATGCATCAATCAAACTCTCGCTGGCCATGCTTTCAAACATGCAAGCATATTGTTTGACATATGTAACAGGAGAGATGATTTGCAGCTCATGGTAGGGCGACAACTGTAACCAATGCGGGCCTCGAGCGCCGAAATCTTACTACGTATGATGTATCAACGCCAGCAGGTACAAGGACGCAAGGAGTAGAAAAAGGTCGGTGCAAGAACATCACCCAACGGTAAAAACAAAATCTTGGAGGTGCATTGCGACGTATTAAGTACAACCAGGGATCGAGCCTGCGTCGTGCAATAAACTTGCCAGTACATGATGTTCTTGAAACTGCAGATCTGTGGTTCCAAATATTCTAGAATCTGATTGAATACTTGAGTGATATCTCCATACATGACAGGAGGCGACAGGGCGTGACCGAAGGATTGATCAGTAGGTGCGCTAATGAGATAAGATGAAACAGTTTCAGTTGGGATGAAGACAGAAATAAGGAAGTGAAGGGAAAGGGAGGCCCGTCAGGTCAAGTAACAAGATGCGGCGCATGTGGCACCAGGAAGAAATTCAACACATTTTTAACATCATAGGGTGGTAGGAGTTTTGAGGAGAGAGGCAAATGATAATAGAGATTACTCACCAACGCAAACGAAACGTCGAGTATGCATGACTTGCGGACAGGCACGAAGCCCATGGGGTGAAAAATTTTAACCATTAGGGACCGCTGATCGCGAGTAGCCCCATTGAGTTTCCGATCCCCCCACCAACTTTGAGGAAAGTTAGAGCAGAGAGAGAACGGCAATCGCATGCCTTTCAGTAATGAGCAACAAAAATCGCCAGCCATCTTGTCCCAGCACGCGCCCCACAAGAGAATCGACTCCTATCGCCGTTCAAGCACCCGATGCAGCTCGTATCTTAGCCATATGGGACTTGTCGGAGCGATATTTGGGATAGAGAAGGTCCTGAAGGGTGCGGCGGTACGATAGTGACGGACTAGCTAGTGACAGGAGAAATGGGGTAGTATAGCCTACGAAAGATCGATTGGCATATAGCAGACCTGATCATTCCCAGCCATCCCACCACGGCTCTGGACCCTCCCGCCGAGCTTAGAGGCAGGTGCTCTCCATTCGGGTCCCTGAAGCCTTGTAGTCGGATGAGAGGCTCAAACCTGTCATGTCTCCGGGGACTTTCACCCACAGTAGAGGATAGAGGATAGAGCGATGCACAAATGCTTCGTCTTCCTTGTGTGTATGGACTGCGACGACGATTCTGCGGTCAGCGGTATCATGGTTAGAATGAAAATCTTGGATCACTTGAACATCTACAGGTACCGAAAGTTCCTGGTGGAAACGACCACCTCCACACGCACATCGCCAAATCCTTCAAAGCGTAAGATTAATCTGTTATATGCCATTGCCTGCACGAAGTGGAATCTAATTGATAGCGTCGTACATAGGCTTTCCCTCGAGTCCGTACAAATGTCTGATCCATCGGCCTCGGCTTCGTCGTCAGGCTCCTCCGCCCCCAATGACCATTCGCCCAGGAAGAACGAAAAGAGACCAGGAGACAAGGACAAAAAAGATGATAAACCAACTACTATACAGAACCTTGTCCCGACCGTTGTATCCGTGAAGACCCCAGATCCCGCCGACGTCCCTTTGTCAACCTGCATAGCTTGGAACCAATCCACCATCCGATCTCAATTGACGAAGCGGCACAAGACTATCACCGTCTGCTGGACACGACTACCGAAGCAGCAGCCCGTGCGAGAGAAGCCGCCCCTGCCAGTGCCAGTATCTCCGCTCACGAGCGCTATGATGGGCTTTCACCGGCCAACATCGTTGAAGGCGAATGAGTTGCCCGCGGAACTTGATAGAAGCAGTAAATCTTCGATTAGTGGGGTGGTTGAATCGCCGCCATCGGAAGAAACATCACCAAAGGAGATACCTTTTCTTAGTGGCACACTGTTGGCCGTCCACGTCCATAACAACCTTCCAGCTCCTCCGCCCTTCTCCGTCGGACCTGTGCTTTATCCAAATGGGGCCGTGCGTGGAGTGAGCGTCCGCCCAGCCGCAGATGACATGAAGGATACCACTTTAGGCTGTGAATGGCATGATTGTAAGTGTGCGCTTCCGTTCGGCCCGTGTTTACTTTGCTCACCGAATTCTCTTGATGCCGAAACGTGTAACTGTGCAGCATCCGGCGGGTCAGTGAGCTCTCTCCTGCCGACCTTGAAGAGATGATTGAACCAATGACTTTTTGCAGATACCATTATTACGTCCCAATGGGCATCATCCACCACCGAATATATGACGCCATGGTTCGCTCTTTACAAAGCATCTATGCACCAGCACTCCGACTTGCCACATCTACTACCAACCGCCTTCAGACGTCATATTCATCTGGGAAGCAGTTCGAAGCCTGGGGGATCATATGGGATCGGGTGTCGACTGGCCAAGGGATAGCCCTTGGCGGGAAGTTGTTGAATCAGGTCCAGGTCATCTCAAAACGGTCGAAGGAGGCGGCAAGGAAGTTGGAGGAGGAGCGTGAGGGGAGAAGGAAGGACGGTTCGTCTTGATTGGACATGGGGAATTAGAGGCTGCCCCTTTTCATACACCCATGTATTCACCTCATATTACATAGACCAGAGGCCTTGAAAAGGGCTTATCTGACGTTTCTGAACCCATCTTGAACTGTTTGAGTTTTGACATGACACGAAACTCTGCGAGCTTGTCTGCGCCTACCACAACTGTCAGTAGGTTTGAGTTCATAGCGCTTCGGGCGGTGGGCATAGATCCCCCGGTCGAGATGAGCCACTGCTCTAACTGACTTATTATGCTTCCAATGATCCATCCCAAATAGTTGCATTGGTAGACAGGTTGATTGGATACCGCGAGTATAACATATTATGCAGAGCACGAAATCGACAGGCAGATAAGATTTAACAAGCCAGGAGCGATTCCAGAAGAAAGAAAAAGAGGGGGGAAGAGGGAGAGAAATAATTGGACTCAATTATCTGCACGTATACTGACCTGATAACTGGCATCTGGCGAACCAATGCGCTCCGTTCGACGTAAAATCACATGGTACGCAATTCCTTCATAGCCTTGGCAATAGCGAAGCTTGATGCAGCCATGGCTTGCCGTGTCTGCTTTGTGATCTCGCCCCCTTGTGCCTGTAGCTCGATCAGTTTGTCGCAATTGTCGCCGAGCTGTGCGATAACGTTCTCCCCTATCCGGCCGCTCGTCACAGGCACGCTATCCTTACAAACTGCAACGATACTGGACACGATGGTGATGATTTGAGTCAGATTTTCATCCAACTCAGCAGCTCCACCGCCTGATCGTATTGAAGATAGTAAGTTCCGGATCGGTAGAACAATTGCCTCTGCCTGTGCGTCGAGGTATGGCTGAAAGGTGAAACAAACACGTCAGATCCGTGGCGATATATCTAATATAGAGTGTATATAAGACTAACCTTAAGTTCTTCCCAAGCCCCCTCCGACCCCTCCTCCTCACTCCCTCCATTCGCCCCCGACATGTTCGGCGTATCGAAGATGGGAGGCGGCTGTGGACTAGAATTGCTAGAACGATCGGAAGTTGTGTTCTGCTGGTTCGGCTTATGACGAGGACCCTTTCCAGGCGGAGACTCGCCCCGATTCCTGTTTCCATTATGGCCTGACCACTGGCTGGTGTCGCTGGGCGTACGTCCGTGAGGCTCGGTACCATGTCGGCCGTCTGTCCCACGCAGAGGCGCAATGGTCTTACCGTTGATGGTCGGCGGGGACATTGAACGAAACCCCAAACCTACACCAGGGGATTCTTCTTGCTGTAGGATCTGGGTTTCTCGTTCTCGCTCTTCCTCTGTCGACTTCCGGATCATTACGGCATGAATGACGGCTACAACAGCGGCTGATACGTGGCTGGCGGCGGCGTCGATCAGAGATACAGGTGAGAGGCCATGGCTCATGGCGTGATTCTTCGTTGCCGCGACCAAATTCGACAGTGTTGCATCTACACGTTCTCGCATGAGTCGAAGTGCCTCTTCGTCATGGCCATGCCGATCTCGGCTTGGCCTCTGCTCATAAACTCGCATGTCATCGGTGATGGTGGTGACAGCAGTGACGACCAATCGCATCGGGGTAAAGACGCTCGAGGGTTGATTAGAGCTACAGTGAGATTCATGAGCGCATCTTCGGGTACAAGACGAATTGCACACTCATACCGAGTGACAGAAAGCAAACTATCAATGGCAGTTTGGAAGGCATTGACATGAATATCCAAAATCCCGCCGTTGTCGGCCATGGGTAAAGAATCATCCGACTTGGGGGTCGCCACGTGGAAGAGTTGAGAGGTAGCTGGCAAGAAGCGTTGCGATGGGGATCTGAGTAGGGGACTTGAGATTGAGAAAGCGCGGCGAAGAGTCTTACCCCTGAATTTCCTCAACTCAGTCTTAGCATGTTCGTACTTGCGTTTATAATCGTTGAGCTGATTCGTCAAGTTGTGTATCATAGCCAGATCCGCATCCTTCTCGTCCAGTAGTTCGTCGTTACGTCGTGACAGGTCCTTCAATTCGGTGAGGAGATTTTGCATCTCGTTTCGCATCTCGTTGGTCGCAGCATCCTGGTAAATCAGTGGAGGGTAAACAAGACGAGGAGTGATACAAGTAACAAGCGCTCTCACATACCTGAGCGCCTCTTCGGCTACCACCATTGGCCTGCAAGTCTTCTATCTGGCCCTGTAGCTCTTGGAACTGACTCTCAGACTCTTTATTCCGTTGATTCTCCTTAGCGCGCGCCGCTTCAAGATCTCGTTGCAGTGATTTAATGGTCGCATATTGATCTTCAGTTTTCTATTGCACGAGAGTTAGCTCTGGTCATGGCAATCGGAACAAAGACACCCACTGCTTGCAGGTCCTCAAGGTCCCTTGTCATGTTTCGTACACTATCCTCCCCCGAAGAGCGGTCCTGTGTTCATAGATCTCAGCGCCCAATCCACTCTCATGAAATACAAAGCTCACGTTTTTTGCATTCGCAAGATCCGTCTCCAAAGTAGAGATCCTATTTTGCATCGTCGCGATCTTAAACTCGTATTCACTTCTCATCTGCTCCGCCGCCTCCCTTTCCTCCCGCGTTCCCCTGCCACCGTTCCCACCGGTCAAAATGCTTCCTGTGCTCGCAGTGCTAGCCCGACCGGCGCTGATCGAATCAAAGTAATCTGGTTGACCGCGACCCGGCCCCAAACCTCGCTCCCGTTCCATGCCACCCCCTTCCTCGTCAGTCGCTGGAGATATCGGCCCATTCAAAAGGGTTGATGCCAGGGCACCTAGGCCTTGTGATAAGCTTCGATTCGGTTGGTGTGGTGGGTTTCTTCTGGCATCGATTGTCCCGCCGCGCTCGCTAGCGCTGTCAAAATCATCGTCCCCACCGTAAGGAACCTTGATTTCTTCTTCCGCGATTGTTGACTTATTTGGGATGATAATGCCAGATGTGGCGGTAGATGGTGCCCCCGTGGCTGCAGGATACCCGTCACTGTCCTGGGACGCGCCACGATATAAGCCACTTCCTGAGATGTCGGTATCCTTCGAAGGACGTTGCCGATGTTGGACAGACCGTAGGGTATCTTCTGAAGGCCGTCGGGTTGAGCTTCTATTCATACTGCCATCTCGGATGAGGTCTTCGGACGGCCGTCGGGGATCGCGATCGTATGGCGACGCCCTGCCTCCTCCATTCAAACTGGGACCGCGGCGAGGGTCTCCATAACTGTCTTGAGAAGGTTTCCGAAAGGACCCGTCGCCGATTGTCTCCTTGGAACCTTTTCGTATTTGGTCGTCTCGAAAGGGATCCTTACCCCGCGAAGAATCCTTGGACTCTTGACGCCGCAGGTCTGCGGGAAAGTCCGGATCATCAGGAGTGTCAAGTACCTAATCAGTGAACAAAGCCATCAGATGCCATGCTTCCGTTGGGCTAGGATCAGGTACCGCTCACTTCGGGCTCCTTGAACTCAGGATACCGTCGCCCCAGCTCGAAAAAGACATCGCTGGAAAGGTCTTTGAAACGCGTCTTTGGGAGGGTTGCGAGTTTCTGCCGTGCCTGATTCCGCTTCGGATGGAAATCGTCTCTAACAGGAAGGAAGGGCACTTGACAAGCGATGGCGGCGTGAGTAGGTTGCCAGACGAGATGCGTTGCGCAGCACCA
The DNA here is from genome assembly GCA_019633535.1 of Tulasnella sp. JGI-2019a. Lineage (NCBI taxonomy): Eukaryota > Fungi > Basidiomycota > Agaricomycetes > Cantharellales > Tulasnellaceae > Tulasnella sp. JGI-2019a. The sequence continues at coordinate 205,252 of WSUE01000024.1, forward strand.
TACTTGCGTTAGAACTCACCGTCATTCTGTTCAGCGTTATTGTTCCTACGGACGAGCTCGTCATAGACGTCCGTAGACAACTCCTGAAACTGTTGCTTCGTGAGGCGCGTGAGCTTCTCTCTTGCGCTCGACCGGGAATTCGCGGGCTCTGTAGCAATGAGCTGACTTCAGCTGGTTCCAACTACTGTGTCTTCACTAACACTCTCACCTTTGGCCAAATGAGACGCCAGAAACACGCTAAGCTCTTCATAGTGCTCCCTCGCAATTTGTCGTGCATCCATCTCAGGGGGAGGTAACTTAGCTGCGGGCTCCGGGTGGTCCCTCATTGGGCGGTATGCATCAGATCGGTAGGATGAGTATGCCGCGCTCTGGCTAGAGTAGGCTGTATTTGACGGTGATGGGGCTCGCCGAGACATGGTAGGGTACCGAGGTTCAGGAATTCCAGTCTAGACTGCGCAACCGTTGTAACAAGGGCGGCAAGACTGTCGGTTCCTGCAGATGCGCGTGTGGTATGCGTGCGCTCTTTACAATGAATCGGTATATTAGAGAGGCCGATTGTGTAGCGTGCTCGGTCTAGGCGAGGGTGCTGTGCGATTTATGTGGTATTGAAGACACCTCGTGGTAAAAGTACAGATTAACATTGATAAATATAATTAAACATAGATTTTGGCTCCTTCAACGAGCTAAGATATGGGGACATGGTTATCAAGTTTCGCGAAAACTCAATAACTTCCCAATAATCCTTGACCGTTAGGTTTCTTTTAACATTTCTACGTTGTACATTCAAGTTGGGGCTTAAAGGGAAGCTGAAGTCGGACTGCGGTCCCACCGTATTGCCTGCACTACCTGGAACACGACCGAGGCACTTGGGTAAGTGGTTATGTCTGAACGGACCTATTCAGGTAAGCAGACAACTCACTCTGCATAGATCATATGGATGGTGCATAGGAAGTCGATCCCACATCTTCCGCCCAGGACTCCGCCGAGGAGGTACTTGGTGTGCAAAGGTATATTCTGTCAGGACGGGGATGACGTGGCATAGGTGGCATATCGGGGTTGGCACTGTCCGGATAGACTGGGTATTCCCAGAACGACATCTCGGAAGGGGAGGTGAATAGCTGGTCCGAGAATATGGGGTCTACACCGTGATAATCATCGCCCAGGTCCAGACGCGGCTGATGGACGCTTGCGAGTTCCCTGACCCCTTCAAAGTAAGCCGCAGAGTTGAGGCGGAGCTGATGACTTATGTGGTCGGGGAGAGGTCTTCGCCGCTTGATAGGACTTGAACCGGCGCCCTGTGTTGAGGTCTCGCTGAACAGGACAGAGCATTTTGTTCTCAACGACGAGGCCTAGAGTAGTGGTATGAGCTTTGTATGACAGCTTGGGGAACGGGATATCAGTACTGACCGGCGATCCATCTGACATAGTGTTGCTCGTGGGATCGAATGACCTCACTTCCGTACCATATGCGCTCTGCGTATCTGGTAGAGGGGCTATTGAAGTTTTAGCTGATGATCACCATGTAACTGAGAACGTCCTCACCCTTTTCGTCAAGCGGAGTCTGAAGCGTATCAGGTTTCGGCCCGTCCTTCTCCAATTGCGGGACATCCAACGACCGGCGCGGGTGGCATGACTGTACTGACTCCTCTGGCAAGCCTCCGACAGCCTCCGGCACCGCCTGGGCACCTATAATGAAAATGAATTAATATCCAGACCACACAAGAGGGAGTGCGTCGCTGTACCGAAACAACCGCGGAAAGGCGCGCCGATGCACCTGAGAACCTTCCAAAAGACTGAAATCTTGTTAGAATGGATCGCAATAGCACAACCCGAGAGATCTTACCTGAGGAAATCATGGTTAAAGAGGTCAGTGGGAGAGATGAGGGAGATGGTGGCAATGCAAGTGGCTTATTTGGCCATCCTAATATACTGTGGGGTAAGCGCCCGGAGATGACTCTTCGCTGTATGCGGCGCCACACTGGGAGCGGTTACTACTCAGCATGTCTACTCTCTCTTCGAACCTCGAGACGACGTATTCGAAAGCAGACAGAACGGATACGCGAACGCTGGGTAGAGAGCTCCTGTCGCCACACAGCCACCGCGACGCAAGAACGCCGATCGCGGAATGGAAAGGCAGGGAACGAAGCACCGGAAGTGATGGCACCGGCCAACTGAGAGTGATGGTTTGAAGCTGGCCTCGAGAAGGGATGGTGACTCCACTTGCACGTTGGATCCATGCGTAAACCTCAAGGTATATTAGGTTCAGCTTTGAGAAAGCAACGTGTCATGGCACAAAACATGAGGTCCTCTGTTTCGACCGTGGGCAGATATTAATGAAGCAGCAGCGACGGCCCCGCGCCAATCAGCGCTTTCGCCTAAAGCAGCCAAGGACCGATCATCCCAGCGACCTCGGCGGGTTGTCTGCGCAACACTCATGTAGTGCTCATTTGGTCGGTAGGTGCTCAAACCACTGAGCTGGCAAGGTGCCTGCGCTTTCGCACCGCCTCAGCAACCGATGCTCTGGATATGGGTTTGAGATCTCTAGACCGCTGAGCGCGCTGTTTGACAGTACTCGGGGCATGCGCAAGTTGTGTGGTAAATTGCAATTTGACGCTTGTCGGACCGGTCTCACTCCGCCTGAACAAGGGTCCCAGGTGGCCTCCTCCACTTCGTCCTTCCCATCCTTCATACTCCTCTTGGCGACATTTCTACTATGAGCAACGACAAAGTCCTGGTCTCTTCGGAAGAGGTCAGCAAGCACAATACCAGGGAAAGTTGCTGGATCATTGTGCACGGAAATGTCTACGATGTGACCGAGTTCCTCGACGATCATCCTGGCGAGTTCTCAACCTACATCTATCACGTACTGCGGCTTATTATTACTTCTGGCTAGGTGGAAGTAAGATTATACTCAAATACGGAGGCAAAGATGCGACGTGAGGATTGTTCGGCTTCATTGATTGTAGGTTGAACGGATATTAACAGGTTCCCTACCACCAAATTAGAGAGGAATACGAACCAGTCAGTATCCAGTATGCTTCATGTGTAACTATGCTCATCCTCCTCTTGCAGATACATCCCCCGGACGCTATAACAAGCAACCTTCCCCCAGAAAAGCAGTGAGCGTCGGTATCGCGTAAAGCGGCATGTACCGGAAGCCGGATTCATCTCGGTTGCTCCCTCTCCTTTCTAAGTCTAGGACCCGTTGATCCTAAGACAGTCAAGCAAGTCGCAAAGGAGGTCACTTTGGCGGTGAAGCAGCAGGAAGAACGACTTCGGTCCAGACCAAATCTGGAAGAATGTCTCAATCTCCATGATTTTGAAGTACGTCCACTCCCGCACGCTGATTTCGACGCCACATATTTAATCTCGCGTATTCGTTTCTGCTCATTTTACAGGCCGTCGCCAAATCGACCCTCACTGATAAGGCATGGGCATACTACTCTTCAGCAGCCGACGACGAGATTACGCATCGAGAGAACCGTGCTGCATTTCAAAGGTTGGCCATATGTCTTCGTCGTGCATCTCAACCAGCTGATCCCTCACGATCGATCAGGATATGGTTTCGTCCACGGGTTCTGCGAGATGTCACGAATGTGGACTGGTGAACATGGTATACACACACCTAATCATCGCCTTCTTCTCATACATGCTTCAATCCACAGGTCAACGACCATATTGGGTCACAAAACCTCACTACCAATCTATATGTCAGCGACAGCCCTTGGGAAGCTAGGCCATCCGGATGGCGAAATTAATCTAGTGAAGGCAGCTGGCAAGCACAGCGTGATCCAGATGGTAGGATTCTTGCATACTGGGTCTTCGACAGGAGAGATCTTTTCCCTAACATCCCCTCACAGATTCCGACCCTCGCGTCTTGTTCATTTGACGAAATGATGGACGCGGCGGTACCCGGCCAAGTTCAATTCATGCAACTGTAAGAAACCTTGTCTGCTGCACGCTCGGCCTGCTAATCTTGTCCCTCTTCCCTCTAGGTACGTTAACAAAGATCGAGAAAAGACAAAGCGTATTGTGCAGCGCGCCGAGCAGCGAGGCGTCAAGGCCCTCTTCATAACCGTTGATGCTCCGCAGTTGGGCCGCAGAGAGAAGGTGAGTGGAACGCCTAGCCTCTCAGTTTAGCATTGATGTCTTTTGCCTGAATGACCTTGTTACGCTCGGCGAATTTAGGATATGCGAATGAAATTCGAAGATGAAGGGTCAGCTGTCCAAAAGGAGAGTAAGACAAAAGTTGACCGAAATCAAGGCGCCGCACGAGCTATCAGCTCTTTCATCGATCCTGGCCTGTCATGGAAGGACATTCCATGGTTTAGGAGTATTACAAACAGTCAGTGGCAACTGAATTGGTGGCTTCGTTAAACTAACCGAGCCCGCGGTGATTGTTCAGTGCCGCTCATTTTGAAGGGGGTGCAATGCTGGGAGGTAGGTCTTCTCTCAGTTATATCTAATTTTCCTTCTTAACACGACACCTGACAATCATTTTATTCGTCTGGTGTTAGGACGCAGTGTTGGCATACGAACATGGCTGTGAAGGGATCGTACTCAGCAACCACGGTGGCCGACAAATCGACACTTCCCGATCCGGCATTGAGGTACTTGTCGAGGTAGTCGACGAACTCAAGAAGCGGGGTATGTTCCGAAACCCTGGGCAGAGATTTGAGATCTTCGTCGACGGCGGTGTACGGAGGGCGAGCGATGTTCTGAAAGCTATTGCGTTGGGTGCAACTGCAGGCAAGTCCTAGTCATCATCTACAGTGACACTGAGCTCTAGTCCTGCTAATCCATATTCTCCTCAACCCCCCAGTGGGTCTCGGAAGAGCCTTCATCTATGCGTCATCGGCTTATGGACAGGAGGGTGTGGAGAAAGCAATCCAGATTCTGAATGTGCGTGATTCATCATGTTTCAAGACACTAATTACCCACTGATATCCATGGAATTACTTTAGGATGAATTCGGGATGAATTTGCGTCTTCTTGGGGCGCAAAAGCTTACTGAAGTCGTCCCTTCCATGGTGGATGCAAGCTCTCTGGGTACGCATTTGACAACCGTACCGGAGGATGCTCTTTATCGTGGCAACTGTAAGCCTGTGACAGTTAATCTTTTCCATGTACATTTCCGAAGCTGACAATCCGCACTCGTTCTCAGACGTTGACATGCGCTTGGCCGAGATGAGAAAGGGTAACGCACCCAAGGCAAAGCTATGAGTATTTATCGTACCACATGTACCGATCTGTCCTACTTCCCCACAACTTGATTACGCATTGAGGCTTTATGACGCGTGTTGTATGAGGGTATCAGCGTGCCTCTGAAGCATGGAAGGAGACAAGGCGGGATTATTCCGGCCCGTGGAGATACTGGTGGGTGTAGTAATGGGGATAACAGGTTCATGATCCAAACTTCAGCGGGAGTTAAAAGATTTAAGGCGCCTACGTAGAAAGTTAGAGTCGACCTCTTTCCTCTCAGCCCAACATACACGTTTCTTCCATTCGGCCACTTGATAAGCAGCCATTAAGCGGGGGTAGGAATGCTAGCCCACTTTAACATCATCGGCCCCCTTCGTACTTGGCACATACAACTTTGGGACCTTATACTTTGGGGGCAATACCGAGAATAGCATCGAGACGAAAAGTGGTTGCACGACAGAACGCCCAGTCTTGTATCTAAGTGTCGCGACTATGACCATTGCTCCTCATTTGCAGAATTCGTGAAACTTATTCCAACTAGATACACGCTACGGATTGTCACCATGGAGGGAAGGAATGGATGACTGTCATAATCGCGTTTCGGAGGCAACCAAATGTAAAAATGACCAAAGAACCAAATGCATGGCGCTTGACGAGTGTGGTTACTCCTGCAGTATGGGTAAAGGAGCTCGCGGTCTCAAACGATCTCAAAAGCCGAGATTTCTGCTGGAACTCGATGCCACGTGCACCGCTCCTTGACGATCGGTACAAGGCATATGGCCTGGCATTCAATCAAGTTACGAAGGGTGTAATAATGATCCAGTGGGCCGTTCGACATGCCATTGATCCGGATTGGGTTAATCCAGCAATTGGCGAAAGCATGACCACCCAATTGGTGTATGCGGTTGCCAGCCCTTCCCAGAGCCAGAGCCAGTATCTCGTTGATGATTAAGCACACGTATGTGATATTTGAAGATAATGGCAGGTGAAGCAATAGTATTCCGAGTTGGAATAACTATCAGAAGAACGGTAACGGGGCAAACACTTTTGGACTCGTTATGTGAAATGGCCATTGTCGCATGTCACATAAACGCCGGCCCAATTTTTTCAGCATTGCGAGACTAGTGCACTATGTCGTCACGACCTAGAGGAAGACTTTGCCACCGCCATCCAAAATCGAGGTTAGTAGGCAGCCGGGGAAGGCCGCACTGTGGTTTCCCAGGGGTGAGTTTTTGGCACTACTACTTTTTATCCCATCACTTCAACCGCCATGCCTCCAATGACTCTCCAAGGCGTTGTGACCTGTATAGGAAAGATGGCGAAAACGGCTACCGTGACTGTCAGTCGGCAGACCGAGCATCCGATAACACGAAAGGTGAGGAGATCCAAACATCCATTTATTGGCGCAACTTCTAATGCAATTCCCTCTTTTAGATGATCGAGCGGACAAAGAAGTATCTGACACACGATCCGAACGATGGTACGCAAATCGATCCCGATTACCCGTGTAATGCGCTCACTCTCCATCGGACGTACAGCTATGCGACTTGGCGATCGGGTTGTGATACGGAACTGTCCCCCAGTCTCTGCTCGGAAGCGCTTCGAACTCCACCAGTTTATCAGTCGCGGGAAGGTTTACACGCTGCCTTCAGCTAGCTCTACAACCTCCGCACAACCACCTCCAGCCGGGTCATCCTGATATATGATATATATATATATATGCATTCGCACCGTCTCCTGCTTTCCCTGCGGTACCATTGCGCCCAATAACTGCAAAAGCCTTACAGTAACTCGTCATAGCTTATGACAGGAGACCCATGTATCAGCTCCTGTGCACAACCTTCGGGGGTGGTTAGTGGTCGCAATGACAATGGCTAGTGACCATGTCGTCCGAGTGTCTTCTAAACAGTCTTGGCTGCGATTGATGTGCAGTATTATTCGTGCTGAACCGCGTGTCGCTCAAGGACAACCGTCGAGATGCCGGTCTCTGTCACTAGGCGTCTGCCAACAGCCTGGAGGGCGCACATAGAGTTCTGGACTGACTAAGAGCATTGAGGCTTTGGGATTGACTGATAGATCCTGAGATCTGTGGCACAATGGATCCCTCGAGGAATGTTAGAGTGTCAAAGCGATTCGCATTTGGCTCTGTATATCCATCTTTCAGCTACCCCATGCACATTGCCTCTTCCAATGCCGGAGGAGCAACACCAGCCTACGTTGCACGCCAGACTCGTAGCTTGATGTAACAAATTATCGGCACCGTTGTGAATCGGAATCGCTTAACATGCATTCAGATCGTGCAGAGCCTAACTCGCCACTTGGAAAATGGAGCTCGTTGTTTGGTATATGTGTGCTATGGGCCTGATGGATCAATCTGTCTGGGTTTCTAATGAACGACCGGAGCGCATGGATAGAACTCTTTCCAAGTAATGACTTGGTCGGTATGGTAGTGTTCACCTGAACCAAGTCAATACAAGAGTAGCGGTACAGTAGCAAAATGCGTGGGAGTGCCGGGTTGAGTTGCCATTATTATTATTGTAGAGCAGATAATCTGTTCCAGGCCTGTAGCTTAATGGTAAAACATCTCCTTTGGGTCTGTCGTGGAAAGTACCTCTGCGCAGTTGATGTACGTTCAAATCGTGCCGGGTCTATTTTACCCTTGACATTCCGGTCGGCATCACCTCATCGTTTCCGACTTGATGGCATGATTCTGTTTAGCATCGGAGGCGGGCGCAGATCACACCAGGCCCACAGCCTCAAGATCACATTGGTCACGGGTGGTTAAGTTTCATGCACGTTCAAATGAATTATTTTAGCCTTTCGTAACTTTATCTTGGGCCCATTATTATTATTGTAGGATATATGACCTGTAGCTTAATAGTAAAGCATCTCCTTTTGGTTTGCTGTGGGTAAATCCGCGCAGTTGATGTACGTTCAAGTCTTGCTGGGTCCATTTTACCTTGGACATTCCAATCGGCGCACCACCTCATGGTTTCCGACTTGATTACGCCGAGGTTAAGTTTCATACACGTTCAAATCAATCATACCGGGTCTATTTTAGCCTTTCGAAACTTAGGGGCCTGTCCTCCCTTAGTCTGTTATGTTAGGGATCAGTCTGATCAGTCCATGGGGAGCGATACCCTAGGCTGGGCTAACGCCTAAAGCTTAACGAGTCGCACACGTTCCACAAGATACTTCAGTCGTGCACATTGTGTTCTGACTTTGGGCTCGAGTCACGTCACATTGGGGATAATATATATAACGAAGAAGTCTTCAGGTCACATCTATGACAAACGACAGCGAGAATCGTAACAGCATCCACTATACTGGAGATTCAACAGGTCTCCACCCCATGTACATTTTGAGATCCATCCATTACCCAGTTCCAAGGTCACTGTACAACCATATCGAAACGCAGGAAAGCACCAAAACTCTACGACCCAGCCCTTGGGTCGAGAAAGACCAGCTCAGATTATAAGCTGGTAATGAGAGGTGCCCCAGATGCCCAGGGGGCAGGAACCATCTGTAAAGTGACCTGAAAAAATTCGCAAGTTTTTGTGCCATGCCGCTCACCATGAATATCGGATAGGATTAGACTTGGTGAAGCGAATGGACCGACGTACTCCTATAAACTGCATGAACTTATTTAAGTCCACTTCTCGAGGATCTTCTTTGATGCGAGGGATCTGGAAGTCATCCAGTAACGCATGGACTTCTGGAACTATTGCAATGGATGGTGGTGGAGTAAACGAGAGGTATATGCACGCGGATTAAGGACAGCATAACGTACCAGGCAACGCAAAGAGCTCGACGAGAGTCGCGGGGAATATGGCACACGACTCGCCGTCCGCTTTGAGGAGGGGTGAAAGAGGGTCGGAGAGGTGGGTCGAACGTATCATCGCGTTCGTACGGCGAGCCTCGCTATGTCAAGGGTTTTATGATGAGGCGGTGACAGCAAGACACGCATCTCGCCACTCACGCATTATGAAGGCTTTGTTTCACTTCGCGCATCTGACCCTTATGGACCGACATCCGTGTGGCTAGTTCTGGTGGAACTTCATTCGCTAACTGAAGAAGCAAGCCATCAGTTTGACAGGACAGAGAATAGTGTACCTCATTGAGCTCACCTGGACTGCAACACGTTCCCGGATCGTTTCTCCCAGCTGACAACACCAGATGACGGTCACAACATGTCACACACAAAGTCTCTTGAACAACATTCGACGCACCTGCTCACGAATCATCTCCCGAAGATGTTTCCGAAGCTGATCCGTGATCTGCCCCATCAGGACTTGTCGTATCAGTTCTTTGATCTTGGTGATATGTCCATCCTGGGTCCTATGGTCGACAAGTAGGATGAGTATCGTTTCTGACAGCATCCAGCCATGCGAAAGCCACTCACTTGTCTTGAGCCACAAGTTGCTTTCTTAGAGCGTGAAGCTGCTTTGTCGAGTCTTCGACAACAGGGATCCGTTGCACCTTGGTCTCAGGAGGGACGTTATTCGGACCCTGGCCGGCCGGAAGATTTTCGAAAGCTTGTGTGAGCTCGACGACTGAGTGCCGGACTCCGTTGATCAGCTCCCCTATGTCCGAAAGCTGAGTATCGGGCGTTTCTGCAAAGGTTACCCGCGAAAGAGGCGTGGTGGAGGTGCTCTTCAGGCTATCTTCAGTCAACTGTGGGGTTTGACTATGATCGTGTTCCATCTAGAATAGTCTAAGAGATAAGTAGCGTAGAAGATATAAAACGAGTATGCCGGGTGGTGATAAGGGAGCTACGTGGCGGGTGTGAATGAGTTGAGGCCCAGAAAGATACACATTCCCAAGCCATGCGCATGCGACAGCCTCATGTTTGCACGTGCCAATCTCTGAGAAAGACAAATAAAGGGTTTAATGATCAACGGTCAATGTCTGGGCTAAGTTCCGGCGTCGAATATGCGTAATATGATGAGTAGAATCTTACAGAATATTTGGAGGCTGGGTGGTCGAGTATGTGTGATTTGGAATTTGAACCGTATTGGAGATAGCACATGTTGTATCCAACTTGAAGACTAGAAATATCTAGAACCAGTAGGAGTGAATAAGATTGTAAAGATGCAGGATATTTGGCTCAGAAACGTGGACAGGAATGGAGTGTGACCGAGCCGGGTAGGGATTGAACCTTCGCGTTGAACGTGCTGCACTCATGCCATCCCTGGCATTCTCCTCACGAGACACCTTGGCCCACCTAGGCTCCCCTCACAGCTATTTAGCAATTGCGATTCTTGTCTGACGGTATGATTAGTAATATGTAGGTTCGCGACAGGAATGTTTTCACTCCTTGCGACCCTCCCTGTCTTAAGGGGCTTGAATGGACACCCTTAGCCCTTGGATGCCGCGTCGGGCGGCGCATCGAGCGATGGAACACTTACCAAGAGGGAGGAGAATCAACAAGGTCAATCAGGTTGATATCACTTCGACAAACCAATGGTGGGACTGGATCCTCTCTGCCAATCCCACTGAGAGGCATTCGCCAACAGAACGTAGAACCAAGACAGTAGAGGTGCTGCACTGCATATTCGGAGTTCGAGTCAGGTTGACCGCCGCAGCCTCGAATATCATTCCAACACAGACCAGACCCCTGCTCTTAATCTCGTCTTGCCCTTTCCCTCCTCTGCTCCAGGATTCCCTGGCACCGGCGGTTCAACTTCTCGCCACCCAGGACTATCACGCCGGGGTTTAATCATTGAGGAACACATCCAGAAGGCAACGTATGGGACCGCATATGATCATCGCAACCTGTGGTGCATCCATTCGTAGCCTTCCACCTCTTATCATTGGAAGAGAAGACCATACCTTTGGTACGATTCAACCGTACGCAGAGGCAATCGGAGAAATGGAGCTGCGGACCTTGGCATATTGACATGCGACGCGCATGAACATTCTGCCGTGATTGAGACTCGTTAACGTTGCGGGTTGCGATGGCAATCTCGCGAATCGCATTTTCCGCACTGACTATACCCAGGCTCATCGAATACGCTCATATCCAGAATTGCTCCAAGAGGTACCGGATTGCATTTAGGCGGTGAAGGCGGCCGACAATAGGAGCAATCGCCAACAATCCCAGATTGGCGACGCTCTGCATTCTCGAGGCTCCATCGGCATCTATCGCAGATAACAGGTCTGCCTTGTATTTGACCACAGTGTTGTCAATGTGATGCGCAAGGAATCTGGCAGCACAACAGGTCTATCGCTTGAGGTGAGGTCGCCTACCGCGACCTGGCATTGGACGCTTGAACCCTATGGCTCTGGAGCGCTCATCGACACTCATCGCGAGAATCTATGTTGCTTGGCACTAGAGTCTTTTGAATGAAAATGATCTCGGCCTTTGCCAGTACTTAGTTTAAGGGGCCGATTTTCGGATCGATGCGGCCGACAAAACGGCGGAATCCTTCACATCTGGATATCGGACGGCCGCACATAGATTTTTGATCAGCCGAGATGGATAAACGCCTGAAGGTATATAAAGCATTTGGAGGAGCGGCAAAGATTATTTGGTCTCTCCACCATGTTCGCCCCAGTCCGCGAGTCATATGACTCGGCACGTCCACCCGCTCCCGGCTTTCCGTGGAAAACACACGGCATGTGGTCGCGCAGTAGCAAAACTGTTATTCTAAAATCAGGCGATCATGGTTTTACATTTGACCAATATGCTTCAACACATTGACGGTGACAACCGCTTGACTCTCGATCAGGACACACCCTTAGAATATGGGGAGAGCGCCTATTGTAGCGAACCTGAGTCCATTATTGAACCAGGCAAGGACCCTCCAGCTTTGAATCTAGGATACAAGACGTACGTGTACGCATCGTGTTTACCCCCATTGGGCTCCTCTAACCGCAAATGGCATTGCAATAGCGCGACTCGTTTGGAAAGACCTTTCCGTTCATTGACTGTATCGGATACTGAAGTACAGGCGAGATCAGGTGGTAGTGGTGGTGGTGGTGGTGACCTGTAAGTCTACCGTCTTTAACTTCTGCAGGCGACTTGGCCCTCATTTTGACCTCATGTCTTACATTTCTCATAATGTAGTCAACCGGATCTCAGCAGGCGTCCCGTACGTGGTCATACAGCAGACAATCCCTCTCAATTAGACCAGCTAGGTACTTTCATCCTACGATTCTATAAACATCGCAAGAGCTCAATATCATTTATAAAGGATGTGCGGATCAAGTCAACATTCTGGTATGGGGCCATTTCATGTTCCGTACTGCTAAGTCTAATCGCTTTCCTCATAGATCTCCATCAGGTCACACAACACAGCACCAAACTACAACGCTGGGGCTGCGGGAGATCTACGCTTACTATCGACCAGACTCAAAATAGCCGATCCTAGAGTCGTTACCACGGTTTTGACGGATTGCTCTGACGTCAACGAATGGCTTCCGGACCCCAACGCGAACGTCAAAGTTGTCCCACCATCAGCGACGAACCTAGTGAGCAAGGTCTTGGGAATACAATGACCGGGGTTCTGATACGCAACCATCACCGTTAGCAAGCGGCCATTCTGTCTGGGGCGGTCACATTGAAACCGGGTGGTAAATGCGTTATTTGGTGTAAGTATTTTTCTATTATGATGTATTGCCAGTAATGATTGATATCATGGCAACAATTGTAGTCGGAGGGTTCGGGAGTCTCAGGAACACGAAAGATGGGGCCCCATGCCAAGGTAAGTACCACCACAGCGTCGAATGCGCGATATCGCTAACGTCGTCGAAATCAGTTCTGTTGATGGCCGACCCGCAGGACGTCATAACTGGACCAGTAAGTCTTTCAATGTTAACTCGTCTGGATCGATTCCGTCTACAACCTCTTGCACAATAGGAGTTAAGAGGATGGTTGATGGCCTTCCATTTCACCACCACTGTACAGGCGAGTGTCAGGTTCCTTCGCGACCAGGCAATGTGATACTAAATTATTTGTTGTAGGTTTGCATTGATGTAAGTTTGTTGTGTTCTATCTGCTCGATCGAGCAGCAGGGTGATGGTTGTATTTCGCCCGCTCGCTTGCAGGCGTGTCACTCGGGACGCTTCTTGGGTGAATTGTGCTTGTTCTGATGGTCAGGACTTGTAACTAAGGTCTATGCCTTTGACTTTCTAAGGTCTACCGTATTCCTTCAATGCCAAGGGGGTCTTGGTTAAGGTCACGCAGCAACCCGAGCCCATAGGCGGACCACGTATTGTAGGCTTGGTTTAGCCTGTTGGTACGACGCCGTCATTGACCCGCTCGCTTGTAGATATCTGTGGCGGCATGCCATCCAACGGAACTTGCGTTCATGGTTCGATCGGATAAAGATATCGCGTATGGTGGGTTGACTTGGTATCTCTTGCTCATCGAACGTAAGTGCAAATTAGTCTTGCTGCCTCACGAACCTTGTATATTGATGAATGAAATCCTCGATAGAGAAATCAGGTTGCCTCTTGCTCAAGGATATCGAACGCTTGATCACCCCGTACTTCTCCGACCCGGATGGGAAGAGGATCCAGCACCCTCAAGTCGAGATATCCTACGAAGGCACAGACGCAACCCTCTCGTTGACCGTCCATTCTAAACCGTCTCCTGGAACCATCCCGCCTCGATAGTGCCCCCTTACTCGTCCATTACCTTTCCATTCATGAACACTAGGACTATTATTCGGAAGAAAACTCACTTTTACACCTATCATTATCTATCATTATGCCCTGGCTCCTATGACCGTGTCGCCGGCCGGTGACCGCCATGGTATTCAGGCTTAATATATTATTTTGTGATATTTCTTGGTCCATCGGCGCATGCCATCCATAAGCCTTTCCCGTAACAAAATCCACCCAAGCACGGCAGTATCCGTGTCAATTTAAGTAGTTACTGGTGCGAGTAGATGTTGGAGCACGGCGTGGGCTCGGATCCTGGCAGAGCGGAGCGCCGAAGGAGGCTGCAGTCTGATCACGAGTGACAGACAGAGCCAATACGAGAAACATATCGGGTTGGACCGAGCTAGTTTTCTTGGTTCAATCAATCCGCTCTTCGTCCCTTGACTTTACGAACCTGGTACATCCTATTACTAATCACCGAACGTTTGGACAAAACAATTCTTGATCCAGATATTAAATCATCTCATCCTTGGTGGGCTTCCGTCGGCCAACCGAACGATTTTGCTGGATCACGGTCAGATAGAACATGTGCCGTGCAAGAGATAAGTGATTAAAGTGATAGACAATTGTGGCAGTGCGAGGAAGTTCATCTTGATGTGGTGCATGGTGTGGTGGACATGCGAGAGCGGCATGGAGGGTAGGCGAGCATAGAGTCTGCTGACGATGGCCTGGAGGCAGCTTTTAACGCCCTGGCGTGTGAAGTGGATAGTATCATTGGTTGGGTGATGGCGTGCGTGATTTACGCGAGGTCGGTAGTTGTGGGTAGTCGTGGGGTCTGCTGCGCGGGCAGATTGATATTCATATATATCCTTTACAGTCGATCAATATGAGATCTGGAACTGATTCGTATTGATCTGGAACGGGAGTGAAGCTTAAAAATGATATTGTATTGCAGGAAGCCTGAAGAAGGAACCTTCTTGGCCTTGGAGACGTACATTGATCTTAGACTTCTCTTTACTCGCTTCTGCGGCCTCCCGACCACATGCCTACTAGTTAGCGGAACATACAACCAGGGAGCGTTCTTCCGATCCCGTGTCTGCTGTCTCCTCGACGTGCGACATCATGAGGTTAGGTTGTCACAAGGTTTTTACCGTGAGTGTCCAACCATCACCAACCGCCGCCCTGAATACGACGTTGCGCTCTGACTCCGCGAAAATGTAGTACTGAATTTCCAGTCCAGCATGACATTAAAGTCTATGAGTGAGTTTTCGATCCCTGTGCATTATGTTATGTTGAACGAAGAACTAACCATGAAACATCTTCCCACTACATCCACGTTCTACGAAGCCGAACCTGTTGATTTCAGACGTGACTCCATTCTTGGAACAATTGCGCAGTCTGGACAGCATTCCATTACGGACCGAACTCGGCGATCAACCTTCAACCACCGCGACACGCCCTCAGCACCGCGGCACGGATCGATATAGCAGTTACCCTCCAACCCTCCGTTAGATTTCAACCCGGACCTCGAACGTTGATACACATGTCTACTGAGGATAACTCACTGTCAAAGGGAATAGGACGCAACCGAAGGGCACACCTCCTATTACAATGCCCCCGTTTCAACACTCCATGGTACTAAACCGCTACAGTCACTTATCCCCGACCAGCAGCAGAGGATGGATCCAGTTGCATACGTTGGCATGTGGCGCATATCTGCCGTTATGACAACCTGCCCACAAAACCGATCATGACAACAGCTCGGTGGATTGTTTTTCGGTTCATGGGCGGGGGGGCGGGGGC
>WSUE01000024.1:220873-234821 GCA_019633535.1 Tulasnella sp. JGI-2019a
GTGGGCATGTGGGGCAAATCTGCCGTTTAGCCAACCCCCCCAAAAAACCCCACCTGCACACCGCTGGGTGGTTTGTTTTTCGGTTAATGGGACCCCCCCCCCCCCCCCCCCCGAAACCATCAAGAGGTGCCCATGTTGATAACCACTTCAGGAGCCTTCGAGGGCCACCGCATCATACATGACGAGGTCGGCCAGCAACATAACAGAGCCATTCTGTTGTATTGATTCACACGTGGGCGGCGATGGCTGGCCGGTCTCGGCAACGATCGACAGAATAACCCATACCAGATATATCGACTGTACCATGACGGATACCCCGTGGCAACCAGATCGGTGACGCAGGTGGCACCTTCGCTCCAAGCCGTACGATGCGACGAAGATACATCTGCCAATCCTGAGCGGTAGCAGGGTCACTGTTGCCATCTGTGTTTAGCAGCTTATATACTGGGCGCAATCTGGTCTTTGAAGGAGGAGTTGGGCTCAGCCGATGTACGAGGTCCCGGGTTAAGGGGCGGAGCTGTTCCCAGGCCGGCAAAACGCGGGACCCCCTCCTTCGGCCTTCTCGAACCCGGGCATAATCTTGCGAAGGTTTCGCAGCAGTTGAGACGGATAAACGATCAATGGATATAAAAGCAAGTGGATGAGTCGGGAGTCTGTACTTTGAGGAATCGCTATGCCTGTTCCCGCGTGCGTCGGGACTTTCCATCCGTTTCAGCCGTTTCCAAATGGAACAGGCTTGTGGGAACGGGGTCGGCGCATAAAATGGGGAATCGCGTCCCATCGCGCGCAGCCATTTCAAGATTGACCGCTCGAGAATTCAGTCGCCTCTTCTCTACGCCTAATCGACGGAAGCAATCTCTTCTCTATTGGCCAACTAGGGAAATTTGATTACACGTGCGTCAGCCGAAGCGGCATCTTGGAGGACCTCGAAGAATTAGGAAATCACCCGATTAGTTTTATTATCTGCACGTAAGGAGCCCCTTTTTTTTTATATATATATCACTCAGTGGCTTCACTCATGGGCCTTAATTCGACCAGCCCTAAGGCCCCTGTCTACTCAATGGTACCAGATGTGGATACAGACTTGGCGGTATTGTTCGATGTGGGTGGTGCTCGATCGTCAGTGTACCACCGTCACGTCCTTTGCAGCCTTTGTACGTTTGCTCATCCCTTTGATACTTTGAGGTAGACAATCGCCGTCCTCAAGGAGCCCGATGCGTCGCAGCACTGTGGATGGTTCTATTGTTGGGCACGGGAATCAACCAGGTGCCGTCACCGTTGTCGTGTCCAGCCCATGGCCTGCAGCTGACACCCCATCGTATAGGGCTTTACAATAAAATCAATATCATTGTATGTAAGATTTTGATTACTATAGTGGCAACCTTCTGATGTCATTTTAAATAGGTGTCTATCAAATCTCATCCGTCCTTGTTCAATTTCAATGCGGGGGCGCCTGGAGATCTTCGGAAGCTCTTTGATATCCTTGGCAGTACGTCATACAACAATACAGCCTTATAGCCAAGCTAACTCGTCGCGTGAAACAGATGATCTTGGAGATCCAAATGTCTTGAACACCGCTGTGACTGATTGCGCCAATGTGGAAGAGTGGTTAATACCCAACGTGAACGTTACTGTGGTCTCACCAACGTTGGAGAACTTGGTGAGCAAAACGTTCCCGAGGCTAGGGCAGCGTCCCCTAAGACTGTGTCATCTCTAGAGAGCCGCGATCGCATCCGGGTCGAAGTTGCTGAAGCCAGGAGGCAAGTGTCTTTTGTGGTGTGAGTAAATGTTCATTCTTCGCTGTGGTATTAATAGCCAATGACGTCACAATGATTAGTTGGAGGATTCGGGGGCTATACAGACTCAAGTCCAAGCACGTGTCGCTTTTATCGATGTTACTATCATTGTTAATGGGGTTTGATTTCACGAAACAGTACTATTCATGGCGGACCCAACAGAAGTCCTCAAAGGACCCGTGAGTCGGCGCGCTCAGCATGTCAGGGTTAGCATGTACTAACCTGCAGTGATCCAGGACTTGCGGGCCTGGTTAATGGAGTTCCATGCTTCAACCGAAGTGTATGTTTGTATTGACGTAAGTTTTCGTCGAGGTCTATTGTAACCAAATATCTGTCGACGATACTGAACACTTTCTATCTAGGCATGCAAAGCCGGTCGGTTCCTTGGTTAGTTGCGATATTCCTTTCCCCTGAAATACTCACTAATGAACAGTGTACTTTGCATAAGATCTTCCATATGTCTTCGATACGAAGGGAAACCTCCTCAAGCGAGCATCGCCTATAGTCGGACCACGCTTGGTACGTCACTGGGTCACAGGGTCGCGGCTATGGCCCTTGCATTGACGATACCTATACGCAGGTCTGTGTCTCAGCTTGCCACCCTCAAGAATTTGCGCATGTTGTGCGATCAAACCGGGGGGTCGTCTACGGCGGCTTGGCTTGGTTTCTCCCGAGGATCATTGAAGGTGGGCAAAGGCTAGCTAGTGCAAGATATGAAGCATGCTGACGTATATATTCGCCAATAGAGGCTGCTGCTGGTTTTGTCTTCCTTCGGGACATTGAGCGGTTGATCGCGCCGCTGCTGTCTGACCCACAGGGGGCGTGGACTCAGCGACCGCATGTGGAGATGTCGTACCGCGACGAAAACGCGACTATCTCCTTGGCGACAATTCCCAGAGCACCTCCCCGCGCTAATACTGCACCCCGTCTATAATTGTCATTTCCGCCCCGTGGGTAGCCGCCATCGTCACCCTCGCAGCGTATCGTCCCGACTCTCGCCTATCACCGCCACATCTTTCCTATTTCCATCGCACAAACCACCCATCATAACTCCGGAATAATGAATCAATCGCCAAACCATATCAATCCAAATGCATAACACCTCACATCAATCTATCAATATCTAAAGATCTGGCCATTCATGACTCCGTGTTGTGCGCTGGCAACCGCTGTGGTGCCCAGATTTATCTTGAATGAATATATTTTGTAACCATTTGCATTCGTCCGAAGTCAACTATAAGTTTCTGACTCCACCACTAGTGCAGCGGGGTCAATCATCTCAACTGCGGAGAAGCTCTAGAACTACACTGATGTCGGTGGTGCAGCAGCCTGCTGCGGGCAGCTTCACCTCACCTCAACATGCCAAGGTCACTTGGCCCAGCCGTGTAGGGTAGTGTGCATCCGGCTAGTCGATCTAGGAGAAGTTTAAGCCGTATCATTGGCAGTGCATCCTAAGCTGGTTCAGGAAATACGACTCCCATTGTTGGGTGCTGCGATGTTGTGAACACTATCGTGGAAATGTAATTCCAGAGAAGGCGAATTCGAGGTGCATTGAACCTGATCCATATATGCAACGCCTTGAGAGGCAACAGGCTATTGTTTTGCTCTGTATAGCGGTGTGGCATCCCAAGCTTCTTTTAGGATATATTTCCAAGCGTAACAATGGTCCTCGAAGAAAAGAGACGTGAACATAGGTCGTGTCGTAGGAAATGTTTTCCGCATCGAATGAGAGAGGTACATCGGCAGTGCGAGATGTGGCGACCAAATAAACGCTACTGGGGCGCCGTGATTGGGTCACCTTTCGGGCTCTAGTGTGACCAGGAGTTCTCAGGAAATCGCTCGTCCATCTTAGGGAGACCTGAACGGCTTGCTTCAAAAATACGCATACTCGTCATTGCGTTGCACGGAATACAGACCTATGACATGGGTACTGTTTGGGAATGGTCTTACATGCTGTCATGGAATGCAGAACCTATGGTACAAGGCCCTTCAATGGCGGATATAGGGGATTTTGAGGTTGCTGGCCATCTGACTGTATAGTATGGTGTTGTGTATCAGACACTCGATACTCATGAAGTCGCCTGCATTACAGATTTAATTCATCAGCCGAGAGGCGCAAGCAAGGGCCCGAACGAGAGTTGTCTCACCTAGAGCGCCACCGTTAATGTGCGCATGTTGAAGATGAGACCAGAAAACGTGCACTCGCGAGAATTCATAACCGCTAGATAGAGCATCACGGTGACACAGAAAGAGAAAATGCGGGCCTGTAGGGACAGGCCTCCTTCCGAGACTGAACGCTAGATATAAATAAACTACTCTCGACTAATACAGGGCGAGGAAAACGTTCAGTCAAAGATACATGATGAAGACTCGTTTACTCTAGATACATATAAAAAGAAAGTTGATATCTTCTTCAGAGCCATGTCAATTACGGCCTATAAGAGAAAGTTTGTATCGGCACCGGAACTATTAATAGCTAACAATACATATTACCAAACAACGATCCTATCCCATCATTGGTCCCACAGGGTCCGGTGAATCTGAGAATGACTTCCCAGAGCCGAACAAAATACCGGGATTATAGGGACAGCGGAAGGACGTTTGGGCAACATGGTCGGCGACGACGTCGCTAAGCCCACGATTGGATGTCCAATCGTTATTTCCGAATATCCGGAACGTTTCCATCATGTGCCGCCTAAACGTGCTGAGGGCTGTTCGATGACTTTGATCGACGATTCATTATCATCATAATTGAACGTCATCACCCTGCTACCAATTCATTAATGTTTTGTTGCTCAACATTGAGCCTGGAAGTTCTATTGAAGCAGCTTTACCTAAACCAAACCACTGATTCCCCTTCACTCGCCGTGTCCCTCAAATGTAAGCAGGCCACCACCACTTCGTCGGTGCGGCTTGAGCAGTATTGGCATCCATTGGGAAAACGTCAAGGCTTCCAAGCTTTCGGGATAGACATCCCTGATCTCAAGTCAAGCAAGCGGCTTCCCCTTGGAGTGGTTACTGGACTCAGTTGGAATAGTGAATCGAAGTTAAGGTCCACTTGCTGGGAAGCTTGAGCTCCAGCTATCATCGCGATCGTGGAGCTGGAGCAAACGGAAGACCCCGAGCCATCCTGATTGGCAGGCGGAAGAGTATCTGTGATCCGATCGGGCTAGTCTCGCTTAGTGGAGACAGCCGCTTCGGAAGTTATGTCTGCACTTCAACCCACGAAGTAGAGGTTTGGTGGTTGGCGTACTCGGTCCCACCCAGCAGCACCCAAAACTTGACCATCGTCCAGACATCATTTGTCAGCTTGCCAATGGTCGCTCGCTCTGATGCGATTGTCACCGCCCCCGCACATCTCGGATTTGGTTCCGGGCAAAAAATACGCACCCATTGGCCAGGTCTTCCCTTTCCAGCGCATCGGGAGGTAAGCACCCATCATTCGACGGGCGTTGGCAGTTGGTTCACTGACCTCAGTGCCACTTCAAGAGCAAATTTATCTCAATGGTATTGGACCTCAGGCGAGAGGGCTAGTATCTGGCTACCAAGTCGGAGCGTTCCCGTACGTAAGCGAGAGAGATTTAAGACGGCACCGATACTGATCTACTTGCAGGCCATTTAGTTTTCGTAGCCAATAAACCATCTCATTCACAAGTCGATCCAGGTGAATCATACGGATGCCGCTTCACTGGTGCTAAGCGAGGATCTGATGCTGCCATGGCTATCCTAGTCGTGATGAGGAATGTTTTGTTTTTAATCGGTGTGAACCTAAGTTGGACTTTCATAGAATATGAAGCCTATCGGTCACCGGACACAGTCGAGAGTTGCGTCTGGCCTGATGCAAGAGTCGAGGCAAACCTACTAACGTTGGTGCCGCCTCGGGCCACGCGCTGCCTCGATGATGGGTCCAGCCGATGATATCCAATAATGCAATGATGGGTTTGACTCGGCCTCGACTCTAGTAGCAATCCTTCGCGTTGTATGAGAAGAAGATAAAGGCTTTTCGGTGAGGTGTCGTCATCCTGCATCTTCCGCGTGGTGGTGTGGGGGCTTATCGCTTGGCGTCCCAGCGCGATTATCTATCCGGCAAGGGGATGCAGAGAAGGCCACAGACTACAGCACCATGACCCGAAATTATACGCAGGTAGCGGCAAGTCCCACTTCACATACAATGGCCCGAACAGCTTGGCCCGGATAAGGAATTTTAGACTCCTCGGGCCTCCTCAGCTGGTCAATTCGGACGCTGAGGAAGTTGGGAATGCAAGTCCCCAGGGGACATACACCCAAGAGGGACGCGAAAGAAGATAAGCAAGCGAAGCAATGCGTAGCTAAGATCGTCGGGGGAAGGCAGGGGGCTTCCGACTTCGTAGTCGGAAGCAGCTACTTATACACATCTGGAAATCAAATGAGCAGCGTCCTGGATCGAAGAAATGGTTCGCAGTAGCTCCAACCAATGTAATCGAGCAACCAGTCCAAGTTCAGGCCATATGGTTAGCGGTTCAAATGGGCCAAATATCTCAAAATCCATAAAGTTATATCATGCAGGGAGGAATGTATTCTTTGTAGCTAGGGTGGTACCTAGTGGGTTTGCAGCAAAGGCAACCCTGTTTCCCGTTGTACTTACGTGGGATAGAATTTGACAAAGGCGTACTACTATATATGTAGCTGAAGGTGATAAAGCCACAAGGTGGCTGCAAGGATCAAAGATCGAGGAGGCAATCATCGTCGCATTTATTTGCGTTGGAAGCCGTGTGGATTTAAGTTGCTAGGCTGCTGGAAAGAATCATGGAAAAAATTCTGCGGGAACCTGCGCTTCGTCATTCACATCAGGATTCGTTCATTTGTGTGATAACAGTTTAGAGTTTAGGCAACGCCGAGGCTCCCGGAGGACCCCGCAACACTGTATTAAGCGTAACATTATCTCTTACATTATTGGCATAGCGTTGCCGATCTGAAGAGGTGCGTTCATTCTATGATTGGTATCAGGAAGCTTGAGCCGTGGTCTTACAAAGCGGGCCGACTTCAGGATCGTACAGACCCTGACTTCCTTCGCTTAGCAAGTCGTTACAGCATCTCAGGTTACGGGAAACAAGAAATCAGCGGGGAAGGTGGGAGTGCACCGCCATGGTGTACAGCTAGGTGGCTTCGGAATGCTGCCTTACAAACTTCCTCCCACATCAGCCAATCCACCGCTCGTGTGCTCACTTCTTGTGATTGTTCGTGGACGCCTATGACTGACGGTGTGATACTGCTCCATCTCAACGAGGTCAGTCCCGACCCAGTATGGCTGGGTCCACGCACCTTGCCTCAAAAAGAAACCCATCACGCTGTATTGAGTGGAGGAATCATCACCGCCAGTACATTGCCATGCACTATAGCCCAACGAACCTTACAGCGTCCGTAATCGTTCATCGGTTACAATACCTCCGAAATTGTTGTTTATCCGAACGGTCCACGCGGCCACGATGACATCCGTCCCTCCGCAATCTTCTAGTATAACGGAGTCCCTCCTCTCCGCAATCTTCTCGTATAACGGGGTCACTCCTCTCTGCGGGCAGCTGTGTGTCGCAGCTCCTTTCTGCTGATGGTGCCAAGTGACTCGGGGCCGACAAATTGCGTTACGCGTTCAGTTATGGAACGCTGTGCGACATTACAGCTAGCCCCTTCTTGTACTTTTAGCGGAAGGCGCCCAAGAGGGAAGCCCTTGTCGTGGCATATGCGGTTACGATAATAGCAGCATCTCCAGCTAGCCATTTTCGGATAGTTATTCCGTGTCTTGTGCCACGTCGAATATCCCCACTGTGCGCTTCGAACAAGACATCTCTCGCATCCACCCAGAGAAACTGGACAGTGCGCGGCACGGATTTGTTGTGAGAGATAGTGACCAGAACATCCGGAATTCCAACCTTGCATGCCGATGGTCAGGCTTGGACTTTGGACTTTCAAGTCGTCCCGAGAGCGTTAGTCAGTAGGCTTCCTAACATCCTGTGGCCCGCGCATAATGGCTTGCGAAAGCCGATTTAATCTGGTGAAAGCCTGTGGTGCGGCGCTTCTTGACGTCCCGATGAACATCGACGCTGGCTGTTATGTCCGTGTCGGCCCGCCGTTAGCAAATTCATTTGTACGTCTTAACGGGCACGGATTTTAGCGCCCGTTGCGATAGATGGTCGTCAAGTGAGGGAAAGAGAGCCCGGGCTGCATCCAAATCCCGACTTTTCAACCTTTCAACGCATTTTTCTCCTTGGACACCCCATACAAATCTCAAGCATGACCGTCAGCAGGACGCCTCCTACGTGAGGGCATTTTCTTCTATCAAAAGAGCACGTGGGCCTTGTATATTGATACAAAGAATCCGACATGGATAGGACATCGCTTGGGAAGGGCAGACTTTACCCGCTTAAAGGAGGGGATCCACTTCCTGCGACCTCCCAGCGGAGTGAGACACTCCTCATATAGATTGTTCGCCCAGTACTCACTCTCGTTTGATCCAGTGAGGTCTATAGTCGTTGTAAGTATCTCTGGGCGTCATTATGCACGAGGCGGTCCGTCAACAACAATGTTCGTGGCCTAGGCCGTTGCAGATCTTTTACGCCAACCATCCTCTGACTTGCAGCTACTGCTGGATGGGCTCTGGGGTACGTTGCAAACTATGTCATTGACACGACACTCGTTTATTCGGTTCTCGAGCTGTAGGGGAATTGCAAGACTCCGACGCTATCATCTACGTCCTTACGGAACATATAGATCTTGTCGAAGAGTGGTTGCGCGACTCCGTCAAGGCAATAGTTGTGGTTGGCACTCCAACTCATGCGAACATAGTAAGTAATAAGATGTATTTTGAAAGTACATTATTTGACGTTACCATTTTACTGGCAGAAGTTCGCTGTGGAGACAGCCGCTTCGAGATGTGGGACTGATGGGAAGCTGCTTATATGGAGTTAGTGTACATTTTTAGCCTGCACATTCCGGATTTCATCGCTAACCTATGTTTCCTAGTGTGCTGCAATGGACAGTTGATGGATCTCCCCAATGGTGACAAGATGTCCAGTCAGTCAACTCTTCATAGTACCACAGCAGCCGGATATTAAGAGATCTAAAATAGTCCTGAGGCCAATGGATGGGTGGGATGCGGCGTTAAATGGCAAAGTAAGTTTTTTCTTTGCTTCTTTTTTTTTTTCCCTGTGAGTCACGCGCGATTTACAACCTAACCTCGTTCCCGCGCGTGTGCTACGTAGGATCTGAAGTGCTGGACTTCGCGGATGCCTACGACCAGTGTGTTGACAGTCGTGTTAGAGGTAGGTGTTTCGGCTTCTTACTATAGCAACGGGTATTAACGACATCGTTCCATTAGGTCTGCCACGCAGGGAATTTCATGCGTGTGTTAGGTTCGCAATGAAATTGCCCACCGATTTCTGACGCCTATTTGTCGGCGGTGTTTTCAGAACTTCCCTTCGAGTTCGCGACTGATGGTACTGTGGTTAATCTTAAACCTCTGGAAGCACTCAAGGGGCCGCGTATTGTAAGTGGCTGGTGTGAGAGAGCCAAAGGGAGAGTCTAATCCTCATCACCTCGTTACAGATTTGTATTTCTGCTTGCCGTAGTCAAGAGAGAGCACACTTCGGGGAAGTGGGAGAGTTGAAGTGCGGGGTGTTCTCACTCATGCTTAAGGCTGAGATAGACGCCCGTAAGCGCGGTAAGCCTCTTGTCAATTTTATGCGCATCGATTGCTGATACTCGATTTTGTTACAGATGGCCGCCCTGTGATACGTCTTGGAGAACTGTCACGCTTAATCGCACCAGACCTCAACTCACGGGGGGACCAGAACCCGCTCGTCACCATGTCGCATCCAGGCCTAGACGCTCCGCTCGCTTTCCCCGGGTTCCAATAAAGGACACAGATCCTCAAACGAATGGGGGTGCTGCTGATTATTATGCAGGCGACTACACTTCACCCCGCCGTTATCGTCTTATGGACCATCCCATCCGCATCCGGTTCATCCGCATCAGATCTAGCAGTGGCTTATATGTTTATTGGTCTTCTGGCGACGGAGCTGCATAGGCAGAATCCCCTCGTTGATGATCTGCGAAGACCTAATCACGTTAGCTTCCTCTCGAATCCTCTGCTCGAAATCTCCTCGGCTTTGCTCATGTTTCTGGTCATTGTCGATGGAATCTAGATACACTTGATAATAAATAAAAGAATGCTTGGAATAGCAATGCAAAGGGCGACCCAATGTGACATGATCGGGATATCTATGTCAAGTTTGAGCGGTAAATGGTGTTAACTGAGTACAAGGTGGGACAACATATAGGTTTATGCAACTAATAATGTCACATGACCACATGCTGTTGTTTGCTTTATTTAATGGTGCAACGCCCTGAGCCACTTTCAAAACAAAACCTATCCATTCCTGAGCATAATGATGGTACTAGACACGTTCAGAAATAAGAGACACGATGGTAATACAAATGGGCGATTAGCGGCCTGGCCGAACATCAAACAACGAGTTGTCTTTGCAGTTGATGGCCAATGGGTCGCTAGGTTGACCCAGCAGAGGGCTAGAGCAGATGAGGAGAATCGTAATGGGAGATCTGGGTGAGCAGATGCCGGCGTGGTGAAGTTGTGTTGTCGATATTCCCCACGCCTGGGGAAGTTTCGCGCCCATTATAAGAAACCCGGGAATACCAGCGGAGCGCCTTGGTCTGCATGAGATGTAGAGACAACTGGATGTTGTGGTTTGGGCCACCTTTTGAGCTCTGGTGCGACCAAGCGCGATATCTCCTCAAGACGCATCGGGGGTTGGCCCTCTGGCACGAATTTCTAATATTAGTCATCAGCAAGGATTGCAGGAGGGATACTCACCACGAGCACGCTTACCCATCTTAGACTTTAGCATCATTGTAAAGGCCCCACATTTTTTATCCTCATACCACCCAAAATGCGCATATTCGTTACTGCGGGACGCGGAGATACATATCTATGACATGGACATCACTTGTGAGTGACCGTATGTGCTATGATTGGATGGAGAACTTACAATATGCGGCCCATTGGTAGGGACGGCCCTGGGAGGTTGCTGGGGCAGCCAGTCATCGTACGGGAGATCCGATCGTATATACAATACATAAGCTCCCCGTGTCACCAAATGTTGATTTGCCCAAACACCCACTCATGAAGTTTCCTGCACCGCAGACCTAGTTCATGAGTTAAGTTGCGTTGGTATGAACCTAATTGAAGGCGCGAGAACTTAGAGACGTGCCTCGAGTACCACCGTTAATGTGCAGGATGGATCCATTTTGAAGGTCCAGGCCTTTAGATCCTATGTCCACATGAGTAAAAAAAAATCTGAGAACGCGAAAGACGCGCCATGAGATTCCGCAACCGCGTAAGCTTACCTCGCCAGTCAAAGCTTGATCCCAGCCATCCATTGGCTTCAGGACTGTCCGGGAGGTTCAGATTAGAGCTAGTGTGATGTGACGATTCAAAAACTGACAGGACGTTTCGGTTCCACCGGGTGGGGTGAGAGTCGTTCCGTCACAACACACTGGAAAAAGAATGAACCACCGTCGGTTTAATTAGGGATGATCATTAAAAAACTTACTCCAAAGCAGGAGCTTCCCTCCAATCGCACATCTTGATGCGGCGGTCTCTATAGCATAATTCCGGACGCAAGATCGTGTTTTTTTTTAAAAAAATGCTGAACAATATGGAAAGTAAATCATTCGCGGCTCACTATGTTCGCCCGAGTTGGAGCATCGACGACTACGGTTGCCCTGAAGGTACCGAGCCATTCCAAGGGGAGACGCTCTGTGAGGATGTAAATAATTACGGCCGGATCTTGAAGTTCTTCTGCAACGTGAATATGCAGGTGAGGGGCTGTGGATACAGAGCGAGCCAACTGAGAGCTCACTTGTAGGCCTTGAAGTAGCAACCATACGTCGCCCGAGGCCGCCGGGTTCGTTCCCCCATACCCTTTGATTGGTTCAACCGCGACCTGTACCGATGAGAAAGCATACATCGTTATTAGCGCACCGCATCAAGCGTCATGAGCTTGGATTATCGTACTCACCACAACAATGGTTTTCACTAATTCAGACAGCACGTGAATATCATGAGTTTTGTCGTAGCAAAAAGAACCTACTCCGTCCGAACGACGATGGAACTGTACTCCCTCCTCGAAGCGGGCAAAGTCTGTCATCACTCTCTGCAAAGATTCTATGATGGTCCAGTTCTCTCGACGTCCGGGCGTGACAATAACTGGTCGCACAGCAATATGCAACTCACAGAAAAGAAGTTTCGTCCGCCATTACTGTCGACAAGTCTACGGTTGTACCGAGAGGGAAGGCCACCATCCCCCGGGAAAGAGCTGTAGCAGCTGGGGGCATATGAAAGCTTCTAGCTGTCCAAGATTGTCGTAATTGAAGGGGTGTGTTGATTACAATACAGTCTGTTCTCTCGCTTGCCCCAAAGATGCGCCCTCAGTCTATCCGTAATCTCCGTGTCTCCTTTTAACACATTTTAACGTAAAAATGCGTAAGGGGCCGACACGGAGGTAGCGGCTGAGGCGATACGTTTTCTCAGCTCCCACGAATCCTACAAGGCACATTTTACTCGCAAAATAAATCCCGTCCAGTCCACCAGGTCCCAAAGTCAGCCATTACAGATTAGGACCAAAAGATTATTCCACCGCGTTCCATCTTCCGCATCCGGAGGAATTGTGCTTCAACAGTTGGCAATGGGGTGAGACTATTTTGGAGCACTTGCAAGTCCAATAACTTGTCATGACAGTTTGTGGCAGAAGGCACTCGTGATGCCTTAAGGGAGGATCTTGGCCAGATTTTCCTATCAAATGTTGCATGTCATGCAGCTTCCCCAAACACAGGCAAACAAAGGTTTGCTCCAAGGCGGAACATCCACAATCAAAGTAGGATACTATGGGAAAGGTCTAATCCCGGCTAGTGATCAGTATGCTTGGATTGCTGCCATTGTATAGATTGTCAGCAGTATGGTGCATGCTCACTCTGTCTAACCAGCACCTCCTACTGGGATGAAGGTTCCTGACAGGGCAGAGAAGGCTATCCCAATGTGAGTAGATATGTTACCCACAGGATATATGGCACAACTTGTTAGCTTGTTCCATTGGCCTGTGTGGTAGTAAGTTCGATTTGCATGCAATTTCAATGAGCTTTTGATCAATCTGCCACTACTGCACTGGGGTGAGGCTGTATGGCAGATGTGATCACTGTGCTGCAACAGTGTCAGCTCTGAGATCCACAAACTGACATGTGTAAAGCCCTGTTGACTGTGGACCACAAGAAGATGATTTCCTGATAATAACACCAACACCTCATGCAACAGTTGACATCTGATTTACAAGACCAGCCATCTATGTGAACTCTTGTGCCCATACATACCAAAGGCAATGGGATGGGAAGGATAGAGAAGAGGCAGTTGAGTATGTGGTCTGGTTTCAGGGGAGGGGACACATGTCATCAAGCTGCCAGAAAGCCTACCTGCACACACACTGGCCCTGTGGAGCACGCGTTCGTAGCCTGGCCCCTGTGAATGGCAGTCTCTATCGAGATGAAATGGGGTAGGGCCCCACCCAAGATGGACTGGTACGCTTCACTGCAGCAACAGGGTGGAACCTGGTGGTCCAATATGGCCAGCAGAGCTAAGTATCAGACACATTAAGTGGGCTTGCCCACTTAGAGAAAGAACAAACTTGAGAGGATGAGGGGGCTGCTTAGGGGCACCCCCTCTACCAGCCTCTTGAGCAAAGTCGATCTCTGGCTCTATCAAGAGTCTTGCAGTTGGAGCAGATGGAGCCTAGTGTCATATTGTATTTGCCCTCATCACCTACATTTGCCCTATGTGACTCCACACCAAGCAAGTACCCATTGGTTTACATTCAACCTTGCAAAGCGCGCCAAGTCCCCAAGTCAACATTTGTTATGTTTGTTCATTCTACCCACGCACCTTGGAAAGCCAACATTTCTACATGTTCAAGTATCTACATGTGCGAAGAGGAAGTCACCGTTAATGGGGTTATGTTCAAGTTCTACATGTGCACCAAGAAGCAAGTGTCTGGGTGAAGTCCGATTCCCACACTGCAAGAAGTGCCCCCTAAGAGTTTAACCACTCAGCGATC